>JAAEAF010005679.1:0-25685 GCA_011037195.1 Triatoma infestans | reverse complement strand
ACCGGGCCTAGTACCAGACCCGGATCTAACCCACCTAAAATTCACAGCACTCCAAACAAATCGGACCATAACCTTAAAGTGAAATAGCCCTAGCCTTGCTACAGACATCCGTCCCGACCAAATGTCCTGAACCTCATTTTCTCACCACTCAAGCTGATATTATCGTTAATGGGTGGGTGTTTCTTTCTTCCGTTTCACCAACTCTACAAAAGGTGCCTAGCATGAGCCTCATAACGTAGAGGTGTCTCGTTAAACCGCACTGCCTGAACGGGACTCATCTACGTATCTGATAGAGACCCAGAAAGATACAGTAACAGCTTTGCCCGGACCCGCAATGAGCACTTTGGACAGCTGACAACACATTGAACTCATCCAGAATTATGAATGATGTGACACTGTCCATGTTTGGATGCTTGACAGACATGTGTCCAAAGATACACCAACACAGGCTCGGGATCATTGAAAGGGAGAGAGGCAAACCTATCTACTTCTCCCATAAGATTCTCATATGACCTGGTACCCAGACTAGAAGTATATCCTTAAAGGAAGAAATCTCTATTAGTCTTCTAGAAATAGTAGTCTTATAAATTCTAATAACAACTTGAAGAGGAAGACCCATGAACTCAGAGCTTTCAACGCAGCTTGACTATTCAAGCAGATACACACACCTTTTAAATTATCAGAGATATTTTCCTTGACACCCTGCTTCTCTTTGTGGTCATCGACCGGTTTCGGGCGTTCGCACATCATCACAGACTGTTTTTGTCAGTGTATCAATTGACAGCACTCCAAACAAATCGGACCACAAAGTCTTTCCACAGACATCCGGTCTCGTGAACCTCCTTGTGTTGAGTGAATCAACCAAATTTGCTATGTGCAAGTCTATGTTATCACACGGTTTTGCCTAAACATCCTGATGATGGGCGAACGCCCGAAACTGCACATAAAGAAGCACGCTATCAAGGAAATATCTCTGATGATTTCCAGCTCTGCGGAACCAACCACAAAAACTTTTAAATTACCTGCTCAACCTAAATACGCCAAGAATAGCATAAACCTCAGCCTGGAAAACAGTGGTTCATACCCCAAGAGGTCATGCCAAGTCATCTGCTGTCTCAAAATAGACCGCAGTTCCAGGCTTACCATCCACTCTGGAATCATCCGTGCTGCAATAGGAGATAATTATCAGGTATCCCACCAGACGGAGCCAATCATAACCAATTACGGACTTTTGAAGTATTTCCAAGTTAGGACTTTGAAGTATTTCCAAGTTAGAGAAAATTTGTTTATTTTATAATAAATGCAATAACTGCAGTAAGAGAAAGTCGTGTGATAGTTTCACAAGTTATAATTAGTGACGAGCCTCTCTTATATTTGCAAGCCATTTGACATGATAGTCAACGTGCTATGTGTTTCACAAAACATTATTCTCCGAAAGGTTACATGCTATTTGCTCCATTCAACTGTTAAAAGTGTATTCTAACAAACTAGAACACAAATCATTCTTAATATTTAATAATAGTAATAAAAGAGACGCTAATAAATGTAATTATAATTTAGAAAGATATATTTAGTGGGTAAGAAAGTGAGGTGAATGTAAAATATATTAAAATTGAAGCCAACACCCTGTTGGCTAGAGAAAGACCATTGGTGAATGGTAGAGGTCACGCCGTCTTACAAGCACACAATTAAATACTTCGTACATTGCATTTTTTTTTTGGTTTTGTTTTGTTTTCTGTTAAAACTCAAATAATAAACAAACAAATCGCCAATCTATTGTTCTTTAATTGACCTCATTCACCATTATTACGTATTTACTCACATTTATTTACTAACAATGTAATTTATATTGGCAATTTTAGTTTTCTTTATACTTTAACGAAACCTTATACCGTTAAGTCCAAACTGTTTTTTTCCGCCTCATTTGCAACATTAAAACTAGGGCTTCCCTGACCTTGAACAATTTGTAAACAAATTACTGGAATAACTTTCTATTTCCCTCAACATTATACTTCGTATTGAATTATTAAAAATAATTATTAATAATTCATCATTAAATCCAAGTACGCGGTTGTTTTTACTCATTTTTATTATTTATATTAACAATTATACATTTTTTTTTTTTTTTTTTTTTTTTTTTTTTTTAATTTAGTCCTAGCCAAACTATGTGTACAAATGTGCTAAAAAAAATTGTGTGCAAACTAAAAAAAGTAATATTTATATTTGGCTAACGTAAGACGTTTTCATGTGCAGCTTTATTGATTCGGTTTTTTAATCAACAATTTCTTTTTTACTTTGGGAAAATTAATAAACATTCATAGTTCTGTTCATATTATGCGATGAAAATGTTAAATCGATTGGTGGTACAAATAGGCATTTTTACATTACAGACGAAAACTTCTGATATTAGAATTAGAATGCTGCAGGGGGGGGGACTAAAACCCAGGCACCGCAGCCTCCCTATTTGAGGCTTATTGTGCCAACCCCTCAAATCTAGTAGCGGAAGCCCCCCCCTCTTCATGAGGTCCAGAACCTTCCCCACCAGTCCCTCCTGGAGCACGATTTCCTCCGGTCTCAACGTGCCGAAGATCTCGTACCTCAGTCTAGCGATTGCAACAGCAATCAAACAGCAGGTGAGAGGCCGTCTCCTCCTCCTCCTGACACAGTCTACACAAGGACTCTATATCCACCAACCCCACCTTGTGCAGATGTTTTTTGAACCCGCCATGCCCAGTAAGCAGGCCCCGTTATCAGAGAAATCTGATACCTGTTAGTCCCAGGATGTCTCTGATCCTTCTTCTACTCAGCTCTGGCATTACCATTTTGCCGTGTTTTGCCCCAGTACTTAGCCTCCAGTGACGGTTATGCTCCCTCCGAGTCCATTCTCTCAGAGACACCCTCGCCATACTTTTGGCTACCCCTAGTGCAAAAGTTCTGATATAGTTTCATTAAATTGCTTTACTTGTGGGCCATAAAATTTCATATGATGCATGCAATTGTCGGCTTATTGGCCAGGTAGTTTCCAGGGTAAAAACACAAAGTATTTTTACTATGTCTTTTTATTTACACCCCACGTTTTGGTAAATATTATTTGCCATCTACAACAGGCTCACTATAAGGAAAGATTTACACAAAAAAAAAAAATTAGTAACTAGCAAAAGTAATAAATGAAAATAAAAATAAAATAACACCAACAAAAATAAATAAATAAATAGAATAGAGTATAAGTGATAATAATGAGGAGTTATATAGCAAAGTATGTTACAAACCTTAAAATATGTGAAGATTGAATATTATGGCATATTACAGTTGTGTCAATACTTGTGAGAGTGTAGCATCAGCGTAAGGTTGAAGTGTCCTCTTCACTGTTTGCCGAAACGTTGGGTTTTATAAAAGAAAAAAAAACAATGTAAACTGTAGTTTGTGTTTTAAACGTTTTTATTACTTTATCTAAATATTCTTAGAGGATGTATTGCGATCGTGCCAGATTTTCGAAATTGAGTTTTCACCCCTGAAATACACGTTTTGAGGTCTCCACAGTCCAAAAAAGTGGTTTTTAGAAAATGGTGTGTGTGTGAAAAGAATATCTCAAAAAAAGAAAAGTTGCAGGAAACTCTCAAACTTGGTATTCCATTTAGGTACTACTATCATGCTTCAGGCACGAAGATTTCGGGCAAAATCCATCAACCGGAAGTGCCATTTTACATGAATTTTTTGTTTTTTAAGTTTTTTTGTGATTGTAATAGGATCCAAAGAGAGGATCCGTAGCAGAGAAAGAGAGGGAAAAAAGACAGGACTACTCTCTCGAATTAGAATAGGAGAAACTACATAAATACAGCGACAGGAGATGGATATACAACAGTGTTCATACAACGGAGTTCACTCACCAGTCACAACGTGTCATTTTACCTTACCCTTTATCACTCTACCATAACTCTACCATTTTAAGTGTAAAGCCCAGACAATCAATGTCACTTTTTATATTATACAGTGTCCAGCCATATTTTGTTTGTTCATTCAAACCAGATCATTTCTCTCCTTCATCAATCCCATTATAGTGATTTTCTCATTTAATAACTTCAATGATTTTCTTTGATCATGGAATATCAATTACACATACAAAGAGTACGTATATACTTTTATTTGATATATTTCTCCGGGAAAATTTATTTAAGGGCATTTTTGGGGGATAGATGGGGTTACGGTTTTCTCTAAACTGCTACTTCATTTGTTAAACAATTCTTTCATCTAAATAATATGATTTAGAATTAAATATGTTAAATATGTTGTCGAAATCATGAGTTTGAAGAAAATAGGATGACCGGAAGTGCGGCTTTACTCACTAGATTTTTCAGTTTTTGTGATTTTCTTTATTAATGCCGTCAGTTTTAAACACTAATTAGAATTGTAAGTGTGAAGAAAAATTGCCATTTCACACTAAGAGAAAATCGTGTGAGTGTTTCACACTAGATTTTTCTGATATTTCCAGAAAATTCAGAAACCAATATAGAATCAAACATTGCTTTAGAAAAGTCCGTTAAGGTTCTCACATTCATCATTACAAAAAGTGAAAAACAATGCCTACAAAAAACCAAAAACAAACAAGAATGTGCAGTAAATTAAAAAACGGTCAAAGCTATTTTGAATTTCATTAGTTTAATAAAAGAATTTATTTAACTGTATTGAATGTTTTCACTTTATAAAGGGCACGTGGAAAAGTAAATCAACAACAAAAGGTCTATCTTCAACGTGTCAAGCATGGATTTATTTCAATTTTTAGATAACCTATGGCATGAAGCTAATGAATGGATAATATTCTTGGTAATTATGACATGTAATAAGGAGATGCGTTATCATCAAAATAATATAATTGAATCATTACATTGATGACGTTATTCATATAGGACAGGAAATGGAATCGTTTAGGATTATATTTATCCCAACAAAAGAAATCTATAGCGATATCCTAATTTATAATGATAAATTTATTGTTCTTATGCATCATCCTTCAATGTAGCAAGAAATATGTCCAAAATCAGAGAAATTTTAGGCAAAGTGACAGTTGAGTTAAGGACATTTAGATTAGCGTATGAAAGGCATTATCAAAGAGAGAAGATCTCGCGAAGAAGATCCCAATTGAGTTTGTAGAAAGTTACTGAAGACGATTATCTTGAAAATAGATGTGAAGTGGAATGTGCCGACATCTTTCAGCAAGAAAGTGATCGGGAAGAGAAGAGACGACACCTCCGAGTCCTTTAATAATATTGATTCGACAACCAACTATCATAATGTTATGAAGAAATTTGGTGAGTATCGGTCATTCAATTATGCCAACGTTTCGACAGTGTTTCCTGTCTTTATCAAGGCTTTAATATACAATAGATAGCATTGAAGTGGTGGAGAATGTTTTGTGGAACTTGGAAACTTACATTTTAGACATCACAGAAACAGGAGCAAAGAAAATTAAGTAATACTTCTTCAATTTTTATTGCAGAAGTAACTGCCATAAATAAGTGCGCGGGTTTTGAATCCTTGTTAAAAGCACCAACTGTGGTAATTCTTTCGGGTAGAAAAAGCGTACTTACTAAATTAAAATACCCAGGACATAACGCTGCTTTCATTGTCCTAGAAACAATACATATTTTAAAAAATGCGGTTCGAAATGGCAAAATTTTATGTTTAATATGGATCAAGGGCCGGGCAATGAAATAGCAGAGTAGAAAGCAAAAGAGGCAAAAAAATCTTCTGGTTCATGATGCTGAAAGGTGTACACACTCCGATATACGGAATTATGCCAAACACGAATATTATAGAGAATGGTCGCTAGAATATGAGAGATCAAAAATCCTCAATGGTAAACTTTATACTGCCCTACAACTAACTATACCGGTAAAAACCATGGTTCCTTAACCATAACGAAAGTAGATGGTTCCTCACAACACTGGTCGGACTAAGTTTCAATCTTTCATAACTCTTCTCGTCATCATTTATCCCGAATAGGTATTTCGACATCCTGTCCTAATCTGTACTTGCCCATCGGAAACGATCATCAACGCCAACCATCTGATCCTTGATTGCATTAGTTATCAGAAAGATTGGGGAAAATTATGGTATGTTATAAAACCAAAAATATTATATAAAACCCATATTATTATAAAACCAAAAATGTACACAACCAGCCAACCTACATAGTATCCTATCAAACCCAAATGAGGAATTATATATTTAGCTATCCTTCAACTTTATCAGAATCAATAATATTTTTCTCTAAAATAAACCCATATATAACCTATAATATAACAGTTATTAAAATAATCAATATAAAAAAAAAAAAATTACCAAAACCAATCAGAGATAACAATAACAATCGTATGCCCCCAAAATGAGAACATCTTTGGCTAATCTGCTAAGATAGGAGGTAAAAAAAAAAAAAAAAATTAAAATTTACTAGTTACTTGTGTTAAATCATTTACAGAAAGGAAAAAAAATCTTTTACAACATCTTCAAGACTATCTATAATTATTAAAACCTTGATAAAGGCAGGAAACTCTGTCGAAACGTTGGCATAATTGAATATTTCATTCTTGACCGATCCTCACCAAATTTTTTCATAACATAATTCATCAACGGTCAACAAGTACTTTTTTATTAAACCATCATAACTTCAATAAAAAATCATCGAATTTTAATCTTTACCTTTTAACAAACGATTTGATAGCATTTCTACGCTGATCTAGACGATAAAAAACGCTTGCATGTAACATTTCTACTTTATTAATTTATTTATTAATAAAGGGATATTAAATGTATTATCTCTGAATTTAGTTCGAGGGTAGAAAGAAATAACATAGGCAACATAGCCTATGCAAATAGCATTCCAAATAATCGTTGAATATCGTTTTTCAAAAACTAGGAAGTCTATTCAGTAACGTCACACTTCCGGTTAACTAATTTACTTCAAATATGGGATTCTAGTAAATTGTAATATCCCTTCATATTACATAGGTGAACCGTACATTATACCGAAGTGATACTTTAAAGTTTATGTTGCTGCTCTTCCACAAATCAACAACAACAACAAAAAAACAATTTTCCCAGAAAAATGCTTCAAATAAAAGATCAATGTTAGAGGGGTTAGTGTAGCTAAACGGTATAACAACATTGAACTTCCTGAGCTTTTTTTCGTTTCTGAAATATTTTATTCACACAAACACATGCAGACAATTCACTGAAAACATGTTTTTCACACTCCGGGATCTCACAACATATACTTCAAGTGAAAAATAATTTCTAAAACTTTACATACTTTCTCCTACATGTAAGAGAATGCAAAAAAAAAAAGATTTAATTTGGTTAAAAAATATCTGGTACTTGGAAATCCTTGATGCAAGTTTCAGTTAAAATCTTTTCTCGCAACTACCGTTTTCGGAATATTTCCGCCTAAGTTTTACGAATTTCCTCAAATTTCTGGTATTTTATCCATCGTAGCATGCATATTGATTTTGTTCCTGACCGGTTTCGGATTTTCATCCATTGTCAGAGTAAATTCACCAAGTTCATGTAGAGAATTCACTTCAACGTAATGTTTCTCTTAGACTCACACTTGTTACTTTCTCTTACTCCTAGTAAGAGGAAGTATTGTAATCGTGTCAAATTTTCGATATCGAGTTTTCACGGAAATATCCGTTTTGAGGTCCCCTGAGTCCAAAAAAGTGGTTTTTAGCAAATGGTCTGTGTATGGTGTGTGTTGTTGTGTATGTGTGTGTGTGTATGTATGTGAACAGCATAGCTCAAAAACGAAAAACGTAGAAAGTTCAAACTTGATATTACGTTTAGGTATCACCATGGGATCTGACGGTGCGTTATGTGTCAATATTCCTCAACCGGAAGTACCACTTTACTAGTTGTTTTTTTTACGTTTTTGCAATTTTCTCAAAAATAGCTCCGAAGATTTTCTTTAAACTTGGTATATCAACTACACATACAAAGAGCTACAACTTTTATTTGAAACATTTCTCCAGGAAAATTCATTTAAGGGCACTTCTGGGGAGGGGTGGGGTTAGGTTTTCATCTTAACTGCTGTTTCAGTATATTAGACAATTCTGTCATCTAAATAATGTTAATTAGAATTAAATATGTTGTTGAAATTCCGAGTTTGAAAAAAAATAGATAACCGGAAGTGCGTTTTTACTGAAATATAATTTTCAGTTTTCTGGTATTTTCTCGAAAATGGCTCCAACGATTTTCTTTAAACCAGCGTTGTTAACTATACATATAAAGAGCTACAACTTTTATTTGAAACTTTTCCCCTGATAAATTCATTTAAGGGGACTTTTGGGGGAGGGGGGTTATGTTTTTCTTTAAAATGCTATCACAGTTGATTATACAATTCTGTCATCCAAATTGAAATAACTAGAAATTAATATATGACCCAAATTCCGAGTTTCAAGGAAATTAGTAAACCGGACAGTTTTACTGGACAGTGTTTTCACTTTTCGACGAATTTCATTAAATTTGGTACACTAACTATAAAATTTGTCAATATAATTTTGAGTATGGAGTAGAGAAAGTTGTGTGAGTGTTTCACACCAGATTTTTGGTTTTATATATGTGGGGTGGTTATAAGGTTATGTTAGTATGTGTGTATGTTTTTAATGACAAAATAGAATTATTATAAATTATGATTATACATTAGAAAATAGTGTATAATAAATAGCATGTTTTGAAGGATACTTTATAACTAAATTTTAATAGTGTTGTTAAGTTATGCTCAGTGTTTAGTTAGTTATAAAGTTATGTGCTCAAAATTTAATTATAAGTATTCTGCAAAATATGCTATTTATTATTCACTATTTTCTAACGTCTAATCACAATTTATAATAATTCCATTTCGTCATTAAACACGCACACACACATATTAACATAATCTTATAACCCCCCCGCACGTACATACATACAATCAACAAACCTACGGATAAAATCAACATGCTACGACGGATAAAATACCAGATGTTATCCAGCATTGCGGACCCATCCACATATGCCTCAAAGTTGCCTCCAATCATTGTCTCCTTACAGCTATTATATTTAATATATATCGTGGATTTTATTTAGACGTTTTCGATTAATTTGTTGTTTTTTTTTTAGGCTTGGAGAAGCTACGTCGGTAGGTATTCATTTAAAATACAGTTTTGTATAATGTAAGTTCTATCACGATTTTATTTCTTGCCAACTCAGCCAGACAGTCAAAAATTTATTATCGATGATCAGCGCTTTCAGGACAAGCAAGCGAAGTAGTGAAATTGCTAGAAGTTACTTCAAATAATTCTGGATTGCCTGGAACTTGATTCTAGAGTATTTTGAGAATTCCAAGTTAATAATTAAAAGTACAACCTCAAGGCATTTTTTTCAATGGCAAGAGTTCATATAAAGTAAAGGCATTTCAATTGAGAAATTTTTAGATGTCTTGCTTACACATGGCCGTGCATTAAAATCGCTAAAATTTCTTGGGAATAAGGGCCTAATATTCATTCATTCAATTACAGATTTAGAAGTGGACCGGCCAATCACTTAATTTCATATTAGCAAAAAGATTAATACTATTTATAAGGCGAGAATTGCATCAACAAAACAGTTTTTAGCATAAGTAACACTCAAAGAGAGTAATCATGCAAAACATGCACTTGGAGTTCATAAAAATTTGCTAATGTAAAAATTAATTTTTCCAATGTACTTAAACTGTATCGATGCAAAACAGAATTAAAGAAGCGAAACACTCTCGGATGCGTGAAGATTATTGGGCTCTGGGTTAAGAATGTAGATCTTCAAGATACAAAACTTGTAATATTAGAGATCATTAAATTTTGTAAATTAAAACTTAGAGAATTGCAGTAAAGTGGTATGAGTATACCACTCCACCAGTTTCTTTATATTTGTTTTGTATCAAAACGTGGCAATTACGGTAATAGACGCTAATAGCTATGAAATGAAACCTATATGGAAAATATTTTGAAAGATATGATCGTATTATAATATTCTTTATTTGAAAGTGAAAATTACCTCTAACGGTATATTTTATTAACTTATTTATATTCTAATTATAGTGAGTTTCAAATTCGAATATTACTATATAGATTATATCCTTTCATTATTTTATTCTCTTTACATAGAGAAATAAAAATATGTAAAGAAAGTAGATTCTAATAGTTATGGAATATTTTCGTTTTAAATTAGAAAGCTGAATATATATATAATTGAGGGAAAAATCCATTAATTTATATGAAATACGGTTTTGGGGAATGTTACTAGTAACTTTCATGTAATTTATGACGTCAAAAATAGTTACAATCTTCGTGCTAGTCATCACGTCGTCCAACAAACACTTGGGCAATATTTCTATGAACTAGACCAAATTACAAGTACATTACTGACGTCAAAGTAAATTGGAAACGCCTTGGTAATTAAACACATGTAACTTGTTTCAGTATGTAATGCAAATGAACTGTATACCTTAGTGCATTCGCAAGATGCCAGTATTTATTTATTTATTTTGTTTGGCCATTGTTGTCAAGTTTACTTTATTTCTTTTATAATTTTGTTAAACCAAATTAATTTCTATAGTTCATATAGTTTTGATCTAAGTGAATTATTCTAATCAAATTATTTGCTGAATTCTTGAAAGTTTTCTTTATACATTTTAGAAGAGAATCTTATATCATTCCATATTTTATGATTTATGTAAAGTTCCTTTTTTTTTTGGCATTAAAGTCTAGAACCAAGAAGATAGTTGTAGAACAGTGGTCGGCAAACTCGTCATCCAAAAGAGCCAAATATAAACCTTACAAAATTGAAGTTGATTCAAAGAGCCATTTCTTTTAAACTTAAGCTTTGCTTTAGTAGAGACATTTTTATGGAATAATTAGGATCAAAAGTACACTCTCGAGCTTGCGTAAATATGTCTTAGTTTAACTAACGGGAAATTAAATAAAACTTGTATCATACTTATATAAAGATAATATTTATTTAAAAATATAACAAGTTAAATAATACAAAAGGAATGCTTAAAAAAAACTACAAATACTCCACTAATGTGAACAATGGCCTTGCATTTCCTTGGAAAGTAAGGGTAAGTCAGGTTTGTATGTTGTTGTTTTTTAATTTTAGGCATGATTCCAAGTTCTCATCGATAAGCCGATTTCTTAATTTACTCTTCAAAGTTTATGCTTGAAAATGATTGCATAAATATGTAGACCCAAATAAGGAAAGAACAGCAAAAACCCTAGTTTCTTCAGTTGATCATATGAGTCAGGAATACTCATTCCAGGTGTTACAAATCAACATATCTTCCCTCTCCAGATCTTTCAAAGCAGACCGCTTGTCCCGTAAACTTAATTCACATTTATTTTTCTCCAATAGCTCTAAATTAATGGTCTCTTATAAAGCAAGTTAATAAATAATATTTCGTGCCTGCACTAAACATTTCGTGAAAGAGCTGCAGCCAAGGAGTCAAAGGCCGCATGCCGACCACTGTTGTAGAGGATTATTGCACTGCGACATGAAAAAATCTATTGTGCTCCCGGAGCCACAGGCAACACTGCCCATCACCGGACAGTGAATTGTAGAGGCTCCTAGGAAGAGAAAATCTAAGAGCAGCATGCTGGATTCGAACTTAAGTCCTCCGCTAAAAGAACCACTGTGCTCTAAAATTTAAATCTGAAAATTGCTGTTCATTCATTACTTAAGTGCAAGAGGAATTATTGTGATCTTGTCAAATTTTAGCAAATTAAGTTTACGTAAGAAATACTCGTTTTGAGGACCCCCAGGAGAAGGTTTTGCTGCTTTCAAAAAAAGTGGATTTTCGATAAAAGGCCTGGCTGCTTTCTCATTCATTTTCTATCTCTATCTCTCTCTCTCGCTTGTGTGTGTGAAAGAGAGAGTGAGTACATATCTGAAACAACGTAGCCTTAAAAGTTAAAAAATCGCAGCAAGTTCAAATTTAATGTCCACTTCGATTATCATCATGGTTTCTGGACAGGAAGTTATAAGTCAACGAGAAGTATCCACTTTACTCGAATGGATCTTACTCGAAAATGGCTCCAAAAATTTTCTCTAAACATTGTTGAAATTACAAATATGTACTGCTTTTTTGTAATATTTTATTGAATTCTACATACTTTTATTTTTAATACTTTTGTGGCAATATTGATTTTAATGGGGAGGGGGGTCTGAGGAAGTGGTGATATTAGGCTTTTCTCTTTTTAATTGTATTTTGAAAGGTGCACAACAATAATGTCCCTTTGCACCTGAACTATATTAAATAGACACTTTACTTTATAATAAAACCTTCTATATTATTGGAACGAATTAACTCTTTAAAAAAAAACAACAGAATAGATAGTATCTTTATCTTTTTATTTCAATTTAACGCTATTTTACTCTTGTATTTTTGCTAAATTATTAACACCATCATAAATACACTATTTTCTTAATTTTGACTGTATAATATTTACATTTATTCTAGTAAGTACATTCATCCTTATACTTACATTCATCCTTATAAAAAAAAACATGTCTCCCTATAAATACATTCATCCTTATAAACACGTTCATAGGCTTTTCTTGAAAGTGCCATTTCAGTCTGCTGAAAAGTTCCAATATATGCATATCGGGCGCTACAGCCCAGTGCGAACTATGGCTTCCTTCAGGAAATTGTTCCACCCGCTCTCCAGCCAACGCATTCCTGCAGCTATCTTTCCAACTTGGTCGATCCATCTCTTTTTTGGCCTACCTATTTTCATTTTCCATTTCCAACTGGCTTTTCTTAGGTATTTGGTCTTTCCCTATGATGTACATGGCCTACCAATCTTGGGCATTTATGTCTTTTACTTCATTCTCCATTTTCAGTTGTTGGCCCCAAGTATGCGTCTCAGATTTTCATTTAAAAAATCTCTAGCTTATGCTCATCTGTTTTAGTAAGAACCCAGCACTCTGAGCCCTAAATGGGTCTTACTAACTAACGCTTTATAGACAGTTGCTTTCACAGTTCTTATTGTTACCTTATGGGATTAAAAGTATTTACTGAGTCCATAGTAGCCTCTATGTATGGTAGCCACTATACGCAAATGTATTTCACGTATCATTGGTTGAACTCACGAATGTGCTCAAATACCTAAATTCCTTCTACCCTTTCGAAGCTATAATTCAAAACTGAAGAGGGCTACTACTTATAGCAGCTCCTGTGACCATGTACTTGTTTTTTTCTTTTCCTCGTTTATTATTACCCCTCATCTACTTGTTGAAGCCTCCAGGACATAATTACCACTTATAATGAGAGCTAGAAGAAAATGGTTTCGGTTGACTAAGGAACTAGGTTAGATAGTTCATTCTCTTGGTTGAGATCTCATCAAGGACATGCAGGAAATGAGATGGTTAGGTAATCAAAGAAGCATTTAAAACTGTTATGTTACTTTTCAGCCATGATCAAGTAGTATTGTCTTATATAAAGTCGCATAATCGAAAAAGAAGTTACCCGGATGGCATTAACAGTGGGCTACCTTTATCAAAGTTTCTAAAGATCACCAAACACATGACATATTTACACCGCTTCCACATAATTGCACATACTTATTACAGATTCCTTGGCAATTCCACTGTCCTCTTCTCCATATTTATTGGGCAGATATGTATCAAAAATATGTTATTTCAAGGGTGCCTACAGTCCTGTGCACAATTCAGTGATCTTTTGAATTTTAAAATTTTCTCAGATTTGTTAATTCTATTAACTATAATTACAAAGGGAACTTGAAGAGGCTTTTTTGTAATAAAATATTACAAAAAAAGATGTACATGTTTGTAATCTCAACAATATTTAGAGAAAATCTTTCGAGCCATTTTCGAGAGAGATCCATTTGAGTAAAGTGGATACTTCTCGTTAACATATAACTTCCTGTCGGATACAATAATGATATTCAAAGGGAAATCAAATTGTGTTAGTGGTTGGCCGTTAGATTTGAAGTGATGTATGCAACTGTCGGCTGATCAATCAGCCAGGGTAAAAGAAACTCAAAATCAAATTTGTGCTTAATGCAATTTATCACTTTTAAGCTATGCTGTTTCAGATTTGCGCAGGTTACGGAACAGAAGAGGAACAGATCTGTAACTGTGAAGCTTAGGGAAAATTGATAAAAAATTGGTGACAGTAGGTTGTAAAAACCCATTGACAAATGGAAAATAAAAAAAATAAATAAAGAAAAAAGTGACTTCGGTAAAAGAAAGTAGCCTCAGCAATAAAAAATAGAATAAACATTTTTAAATGAAACTTTTGTTTATAAATAATATATACATATATTTCAATAAATATCGTGTTATGCCTAAATATTATATTATATGTCACTAAGCGTCCTCACGCGTTGGTCTAGTGGCCAGCGCACTCGCCTTTCTTGCGAGAATTTAAGGTTCGATTCCCGTGAGGGCAAAGTCGGTGCTGACCCAGCATCGTGATGAAAATTGGAAAGCTACAGTTTGTAGCGCCCTAGTTAGTGAAGGCCGGAACTAAACGGCGTAGGAACTGCGGCGTACTTACCACGCGCCCTCCCTTTTCAAATCGCCGTCTGGCAAGCCTTGGTACTTCATGGGCCGTTGCGCCATAGGGTTTTTTTTATGTCCCCAAGCACTCCTACTTCTCTCAGAATTCTGGGACAAGTGCCTACAACTGCTTCTGGTTTATTTTCTGGTCTACATTCGAGGCTTTTCCCAGTTTTATATTTCCCGTTTTTTTTTAACGAATTTCATTATTTTGTTCCTGTACGATATTAGCCGTTCATTGTATTTAGTATTACAATTCGCCCAAGCCAAAGGATATTATTTTTTCTAAGAAAATTTCTCTCATTTCTCATGGAAAATTAAAATTGACTAGGATTGAAGCCTTAGAGGAAAGTCAGCCTAAATCTGGTAAACCTAAAACCCGATAACCTATAATTTTCCGGGTATTTTTTTGTTTGTTAAATGTCTTCTATTCTTCCCGATTGATTGTAAATCTTCAAACCGCAGCTATATCAGGTACCTCCTATTATACTCCCCTTCGAGTTCTGCCGATGGCCGGTTTGTATTATTTCGTTGCAATCTAAAGCGTTTGGAGAGTAAATCTGATGGAAAATTTACTAGAGGAATATATTCAGTATGGTAGTTGCAGCTATTCAGAATAAACATTCAAGTGTAACACAATTTGCTCCATTTCTGTAAACGGTGTCTCCAGAAGACGTATTAATTAATTGCCTATTAATAGTATTAGAAGAGTGATTTCGCTGCCAAACATGTATTGGTGAAATCTGGTAATTTCGAAAATGATACGTTCACTTTCTTAACATTTTTAACTGTGACTTCTGAAACTCTTCAATAATATGTAAAAATACACCGCCATCCGGAAATTACTTGCACCATGTTTAATTCTAATGGTAAATCAGGGTGATGATGTACGAGCGTAATACCGCGTTTTATAAAATATTGGAACTTAAGTCTCCAAAAATGGAATCCTGAGTGGAATAAGTTTCCACAGCCACTGATGAAACACTATTTAAGAATACAGAAATCCGAGAGCAACTTGTATTAGGACCAACTTTCAGACTAAATTCCATTTCCAATGACTAAAAACATTCTGATGAGGCCTGATAAGATGCTGGTCCACTAGTTCTAAGTTCTATCTGGACAGAGATGGGAGACCAATATCTTCAATATCTTCATCCATGGATGATGATCCAGGTAGAAAGATAAACCAGCCTTTGTACGCCTCGAGTACATCCTCAATTCCGTTTTCGCTGGGAATTGGTCTACTAAATCACCTAATTGGTTGTATTGATCCATAAGATCATTTTTTGGGATTAAGCCCAAGATTTCTAACAGAAAGAATGCAAGCAGCGCACGCACACTTGTAAGTCAATTAGTTTTACGAGGCAAACTTGAGTTTGCCTATTACGACTTTGGTTAAAAAAACATCCATTGCTTTTTACATTACAGATTTTTATCAAATAGGAGGCAAAAAAGTGGTTTTTAGAAAATGGTCTGTGTGTGTGTGTGTGTGTTTTTTTTATTTATTTTTCAGTATGCTCCACTAAAGTATTACATGCAATAATATACAGATCATTAACTCTTTAGGACATAATTTTTAGTATAAGAAAAAGTAACTTAATTGATGGACACATTTTTGTACTATTATTATCAATATGCCAATATATATATATATTTTTTTAATTTAAGTCGCGTCGACATCTATGGTCATTGGCGCCGGGAGCATTCTCAGTGCACTGCCGGCCTCCGGACAGTGTTCTCTCGTCACAGACAACACTGTCCATCACCGGATAGTGTAAAATCTAAGGGTAGCACAGCTGGGCTCCAACAATATGTGAATATTATCATTAAAGTTATAAATATTTGTACACAAACCTACTTATTTGTATAGATTATATCAACGAGAACTATAAACAAGAGTAAATTGAAATGCTATGAATTCAAGTAAAAGGGGACAAAATACGTACAATATATGAACAGAATAACTCAAAAACAAAAATAAAAAAAAGTGTTAATTTGGGATCCGACAATAAATTTATCTGTCATAATTCGTCCAACCGAAAGTGGTTCCACTTTACTAAATGAATTTTTCACTTTTTTACGATTTTCTTTAAAACTTGGTTGAAAATAACTTTTATTTGAAATATTTTTCCAGGATAATGCAATTTAAGGGGTGGGGGGGGGGGAGTGTGGATATTTTTCTATGAAGTGCTAATTTGTTTATAAAGATTTCTTCATCTAAATAATATTATTCAGAATTAAATATGTTGCCCAAAATTCTGATTAATAAAAAAAATCTGGTGTGAAACACTCACACAACTTTCTCTTACTCCAGTTCTCAAATTATAATTGACAAATTTTATAGTGTGTGTACCAGATTTAACGAAATTCGTCGAAAACTGAAAAATTATTCAGCAAAATAACAGAAGTATTATTCAGCTTGAATACTTGGAATTTAGGCCATCTATTTATTTCTAATGATTTATTAATTTTGTTTGGATGATAGAATTGTATACTCAACTATGATAGCACTTTACAGGAAGCTGTAACCACACCCCTCCCTTAAAAGTGCCCTTAAATGAATTTTCTCAGAGAAATGTTTTAAATAAAAGATGTAGATCTTTGCATGTTTAGTTTATATAAGAATTTTCAAGAAAATCGTCGGAGCTATTTTTGAGAAAATCGCGAAAAAAATCATTTAGTAAATGGTAAAGTAAACGCACTTCCGGTTATCGATTTTTTCAAACTAGGAATTCAACAACATATTTAATTCTAATTAACATTATTTAAATGGCAGAATTGCCTAATATACTGAAATAGCACTTTAAATGAAAACCTAACTCCACCCCTCCCTCAGAAGTGCCATTAAATGAATTTTTCTGGAGAAATGTTTCAAATAAAAGTTGTAGTTGTTAGTATGTGTAGTTGATATACCAAGTTAGAAAAAAATCGTTGGAGCCATTTTTGAGAAAAACGTATAAAAAAAACTAATAAAGTCGTACTTCCGGTTGAGGAATTTTGACAGATGACCCACTATCGGATCCCATGGTGATAACTAAACGGAATATCAAGTTCGAACTTTCTACGATTTTTTATTTTTGAGCTATGCTGTTCACATACATATATACACACACACACACAGACCAATTGCTAAAAACCACTTTTTTGGACTCAGGGGATCTCAAAACGGATATCTCCGGTGAAAACACGATATCGAAAATTTGACACGATTACAATACTTCCTCCTTACTAGGAGTAAGAGAAAGTAAAAAACTAAGTTGACCAATAGGGCGTTTTTATTTTTTTTAAGTTATACGCGATTTTCTCCAGAAAATTATCAAGCATTTCTTTAAATACGGTATACTAAGGAAAAAAAGAAATGAATGAAATTTTATTCATATGATCATAATTTTGATGAATAAAAAAAATATACATTGTATTCACCAAAATCCTATATACGTATATATTTACTGCACTGATGTTTTGGTCACAGCATGATCTCTCCAATTCTCCAAATGAGAAGGATTTAGATGGGTCTAAGGCTACCTGCAAGATAGCCAAGGATTTCCCTATCTGCCCTCCCTTTCTTTCTCAATTCAATGTTAAAGGTATTATTAGGCACTTCATATTTAAAGATAGTGGCATTCATTTCGGTGCATACTCAGATGTACAATCAAAAATAGTATAGTTTTAAGATTAAATTATCTGACATTAGCATATTATAGTTACAATAATAGGTAGCAACAGGTAAAGACAGGTAACAAACAATACTTACAACAAAAAATTAGAATGTTATCTTTGTGATGATCTTCTGAGACCATTTAATGAGGAAGAAAGGTAAAATTATATCACCTAATAAATACTACTTAATTATATCATTATCTTCATAAACTTGCAGATGGCTCTGAATGATTAAGTATAATTTACGTAATACAAGTTCTTTTTTTCCTTTTAAATGATAAAGAAACAGTTTTTGTAGAGCATGAAATCACTGAAAACTAAAAAAACGTGGTCATAAAAGGTCAAAAGTAATTACTAAAAATATTTACGGAACATAAAGGTCTTTTAAAACTGGTAAACTCTCCAATATTTGACGGACATATTAAATATCCTAATAAAACCAGTATTCTGTTGGGAATAAAGATAAAATAAACCAGTTTTAGTAATAACTAATCTACTACCTGGATTCTGTCAGGTAAATTAAACAGTTGCTTAGTTTTTTGACATATACAGTATTAATTTAAATTATTTGTAAATGCGTAATAAATTGATTTATGATTCGTTCGGAAAGATATAAGTAATGAATTATATTACAGTCGATCGGCACGCTTATATTTAAATAATGCATCCTTATAGGGTCGTCAAATTATTAGCGACCATCCCTATTCACAATATTCCCTAATATTCCTTTTTCTCCCTAAAATACAATACATCATGAATTCGCCTCACAATCCATACTTTGCCAGATATTTCTCAAAATCGTCTTAAATATTGAATTACCTGGGAAGCTTGAGTTTATAGAAATGGCTAATGTAATTTCCTCGTTCTTGCATCTCACTCATTTTATAAGAGTTGCCACCTCCAAACATTGCCATTATCAATGGCCGTGTGTAACGGATTTGAGTCTTCCTTAGTCCTTCAAAACTTCCATAACCTCCTGGAACCAAAGAAATGATTGTCCACTTTCTCTTGGTTGTTTATACCGTATAGTTCAAAAACAACACATCATACTGTCAATTTTTATGTAGCTTATATCTGCTATTTTGTCCGTCGTAGCATGCATATTCATTTGGTCCCTGGCCGGTTTCGGATTTTCATCCATCGTCAGAGCAAATTCATCAAGTTCATGTAGAGAGTTCACTTCAACGTAATGTTTCTGTTACACTAACACTTGTTAGTTTGTTGGTTGTATATATGTGGTGAGGTTATAAGATGATATTATGGTTATGAACGTAACCTTATAACCTCCCCACATATCAACAAACCAACAAGTGTGAGTGTAATAGAAACATTACGTTGAAGTGAACTCTCTACACGAACTTGGTGAATTTGCTCTGACGATGGATGAACATCCGAAACTGGTCAGGAACAAAATCAATATGCATGCTATGGCGGATAAAATACCAGATGTTATCCAGCATTGCGCGGACCCACCCACATATTCAACAATTATGTAATTTAATTTAAATATACGTAAATATCAGTCGAGTTTGGCCGTTATTAATAATACATTACAATGATGGTTTTTCTTCTTTTGAAAGTGTTCTTCTTTGGCCTGTGCTAACCATCGTGGAATTTGTAAACATAAATATATGTGGGAGGGGGAAGGAACTACGGATATCGATAGTTGTAAAGATTAGGTAGCAGGCGCTAATATAGGTTAGGAGAGACTCTTGAGGTGTAAGGTACAATTTATATTTTCTATAATCAACGTGTTCATTTATTTAAAGAGAGTTTTTTTCTTTTATTAATGACGATGTCGCTTATAATTGCAAATAACGTTTTAGGATTTACCTAATTAATATTTTAAAAAGTGTTTATTATTTCAATAAGTGTTATTAATAAACATTCAGTTCTTATGTTGTGTATTGCCCGCAAGGGGTATCTGTGGCATGCAGTTACTTGGGGAGTAGTGACCCCATGGGTTACCACAGCTCAGTACTCTATGCACTTCATCAGAACAGTATACAGTACACTTAAACTACATATACTCTACACTTTACAGACAAGGACAAACACAGTACACAAACTAGGGTCTCTGTTCTTAGTTAATTGGCGAAAGCCAAGGAAGAAGGAAGGGATTAGCTCATTGGTAGCGCTGGACTAACAACGCGGAGGTACCGGGTTCCAATCCAGCATGCAGCCCTTAGATTTTTTCTTCCTAGGAGCCTCTACAACTCACTGTTCGGTGATGGGCAGTGTACTAGAGAACGCTACTTGGCGGACGGCTGTGCATTGGAGAAGACTCCGGAGGCACAATAGATCTTTCAGGTCGCAGTGTAATAATCCCCTACAACAATCTACAATCTATGTTGTGTATTTATTTATTTTTTCTATCATATCGTCATCCTCACTCCCTACACATATATGAATATTATTATTATTGTGATTCAAGGAAGGGGAGGGCGAAACCCTACGCTATCCAAAGCCTCCTTGGGCTCCATATAGCTACCCCTAAATAATAGCAACTATCAGTCCCAGGTTTTACATCTACGTTTTACCACAGACCGAACAAATCGGACCAAAACCTTAAAAGGACATAGCTTAAGATCCTCTACCGATCTCCCGGCTCTGACCGAAGGGTTAGAACCTAATCTCCTCACAGTCCAAACACTCCGTCATCAGATGCATAGTTGTTTCCTCCTTCGTCTTACAAACTCCACAAAAGGGGTCAGGCATGAGTCCCATTGTATAGAGATGTCTCCTTAAACCACAATGCCGAATGAGGAAGCCAACCAGATGCCTGAGAGAGGTCAGTGAAAGACAACGGATCTCGCTACTGAAAGCTCCGTCCGGACCCTCAGTGAGCATCTTAGACTGCCGACAACCCATTGCCTACATCCTTATGAATGAGTGCTGTGAGGTCATCCGCGTCTGGAAGCCTGACAAATATTGCCAGAGGACACACCAACAGCAGGCTCTGGACCAATGAAAGGTAGAGAGGCGCCTAATTTGGCAAACCTATCCACCTCCTCATTCCCAAAGATTCCCACATGACCTGGAATCCAGACCAGAAGCACATCCTTCAATGAAGAAAGATCTTCCAGTCTTTTAGAACATTTCAACACCAATGGAAGTGAAGACACATGAGCTAAGCGCCTTCAACGCAGCCTGGCTGTCCGATCAGATACAAACACCTCTTAAATTAGTGTTACGCACCCTCTCATCCAAAATACAGCAAAGAACTGCATAAACCTCAGCCTGGAAAACGATGGCCCACTCCGTTGAATATATGAATATATTTTTTGCAGATTTCATTTTCCATTTTGAAATTAAAAGAAGAAATGCATAGAAAAATCTTTCCTTTTTGTACTATTTGATGTCGGAAATTTGACAGATTTCATTATCTGAATTTTTAATTATAATCTTATATATTTAAAAGTTGGTTTACTACTTTTTCTTATTCCTAGTAAGAGGAAATATTGCATTCTATCAAATTTTCAAAATTAAGTTTTCACTGGAAATCCAAGTTTCGCTGATCTCTGAGAACGACAGCGCAGGAAACTCAAACTTGACATTCCGTGTAGGTAAAACCACACCGCACTTGGCACCAAGATTTTAGGCAATATCCATCAACCGGAGTGCGACTTTACTTAGTTTTACTCAGTTTTTAGCGATTTCTTGGAAAGGCTTTAACGATTTTCTTCAAACTTTTTACATATATCTATTTGCACACACTAATACCTATGACTTTTATTTTTGAAACATTTACCCAGAAAATTGATTTGGGGGGGGCAGTAGCGTTTAGCTTCCGTCTACAGTACTATTTGAATATATTGGTGATGGATTCCAGCAATTATATCTATAAAAAATATATTTTATTTGAAGAAAATCATTATTTGAAGGATATTCTAACATTCGCTGGCAAAAAGGGTACACCCGGGTAGAAGACTACCGTTACAGTAGAGGTCATAGAACTTGGTTAGCTTTGTTTACCCCTTCTCACAGGGGAAGATTTGAATTAACAAGAGAAGGCATTCTTTCAGGACAGTCTGAGTTAGACATTGAACAGAACCCTTGTATCAGTGCCAGTTTAAGTGTTAACATTCAAGCTTCAAACGATCTAGTTACTAGTTATTTGTTTCCTTGCATTTATAAGTTAATTCAAGATTCAAAATTAATAATTATCTTCTAAATTTACTAAATTAATATATAGTTAAATTATTTATTTAAAAGTGGTTATTATTCTCTATTTCTAATACTTCTATCTCTATCTCAAACATACACACAAGCCCTTTACAAAACATACGCTCACACCACAAGCTAATTCACAAACAATACACCACACCATCGACATTTCAATTGCATGGTTCTGCAAACTACATAATATTATAGTAGAGGTTAGATGCGTTGCTAGAATTTCAAATTTGAAGGAAATCAGCTAACCGGAAGTGAACATTATTGAATTTTCACTTTTCTATTTGAATTTTCTCGAAGACGACTATAACATGGAATACTAACTAGTCCCAGATGGTTCTGCGGAATTTATGGTGTTTAATTTCAAATGGTTATTAAGTTCAATGTTATTGGCGCTCTCTTCTGGGCTACAAAATGTAATCACTTCTATTACCTGTCTGGGTAAATGTTCTTGACCCCCCATCCATCACTATAGTTAATGATGTAGGGAAAGAAAATTTAATAAATATTATTTGCTTTGGAATTTATAAGTGATGAAACCATATCTTAAATAGGGCAGGCTCAGTGAGTGAAGCGATGGCTTCAGGCGGCACTTTGAAAATTAAAAAAAAAAGCAATTGTTTCGGACGAGAAGTAGCAAATTAAAAATTGATAAGAGACAGGACAGATGCAGGGGCAATTTAATAAATATTATATGACAGAACCATGCATTGTACATAAATACTATATTAGATGAATGCTAAACGCTAGTGTTCCCCTAGAAACCCCCCAAATTAATTTTCTGGGAAAAATTATCGGGCAAGTGAGTAACTTTTGAAGTTTAAAGAAATATGTCATTTTTTGTAAATATAATTTGTAAAATAGATGCATTTTGAGAAAGTCGTGGGGTGTTTTATACCACATTTTTTTTTCCAATTTTTTTTTTTACATTTGGATGTTTCCCCTTTCAAAGTGCCACTTGAAGCAATCGCTTCACCCCTTGTATTATAATTATAAACAAGGTATGTTTTTCCATGTGTAAATTTTTTTTTCCTACGCCATGACTTAAGCTATTTAGCCATTCTATGGCGCGCGGCCAAGTTCAAAATGGCTGCGCTGGCAACTGAAGTTGTTCTTTAATTGGATATCCAGGAGGCAAGTGAGAATAATCTCGGACGCGAACAACTTCACCCCCCACACTTGTTAATTGCAATGCAAATAATATTTACTAAAAATTCCAATTTTAAGCAAATAAGTCGACTAGAAATATAAGAACAAAGTATAAGGAAGTCTGTCTTGTAATTGTTTTGCAACCACCCTGAAGACTCTGTACAATGCCATATGACATGTCGTTGCATAATTTCCAAAAAGACACCACTTCTTCAATAATTTTTCATCAGATTTTTCAATAAATAGTTAACAAACACCAAGGATTTCAGCACATATACAACGGTGTCTCAAAAAAAGAAGATGGAGTCGGGCTAGGGATGGTTTTTAATAATGATGCTCATAGTCACAGACTCCCCCAAACCGCAAGTATTCTAACAGGAGAACTCAATCTAATCACAATACAAAAGGCCCTCAGCATCCAACCAATCAAAATTTCCAATTTTCTCTGACTCCATAAATTCCTACAAGACACTACAAGACAAATACTCAACAAACAACCTGTTCCGGCAAATACAAATTCTTCAACACTATCTTCAAGAATGTGGAAAATAGAGTTAAGTATCTGGGAGTTCTTCTGGATACCAAGCTCAGATGGAACGCACATCTAGAATACACAGCGCAGAAAGCAAAGAAGTCGCTATGCTGTGCTACACGGGCCTGTGGGAAGTCATGGGGGTTAACTCCAAGAATGACCTACTAGATTTATACTCGGGCCATCACACCTGTCATAACTTATGTCAGTCTAAAACTGAGCAGAGGACGGCCAGGAGGTGCCTCAGCGGAGTACCTAGGCTGGCGTGCCTACTCATTACGGGGGCTTTTAAAAGCGCTCCGACAGCCGCGCTAGAGGTGCTGCTGGCGTTGACATCGCTGCACTTGTTGGTGCAAGCGGAGGCAAGGGCCAGTGCACACAGATTGCGCAACAACCCCGTTCATTGGTCCAGAGCCTATCCTGGGTATCACTGGCGGAGCGATTCGTGCGGCGGTTAGGGAGTGGTATCGCAGTAAGCATGAAGAGCTCTGGAGGGGGAGCCCAGGTGTCATACACAGTAAAAGGATGATGCCAGGACTGTGAAAACGAAGGACCCAAAAGACCCTTAGTCTGAGTAGGAGCCAGATTTCTCTAGTGACGGGGCTATTTACTGGTCATGGCAGGTTCAGGAAGCATCTGCAAAAGGCATCTTCATAAGCGCGGAATCCTTGTGCAGATTATGTCAGGAGGAGGAGGAAACGGCCGCCCACATGCTATTTGATTGCGTAGCAAATTGAAGTACGAGATCTTTGGTAAGTTGCGACCTGAGGAGATAGTAGCCCAAAATGATCTGGTGGTGAAAGTCCTCAAACTTCTTAAGGAGGGAAGGTTCATCTACTAGAGGTTACCGGGGATGGCATAATAAGCCTCTCTTGGCTTCTGTGCCGGGGTATAGCCCACCCGTGATTGGTAATAATAATAATAAGAATAATAATAATCTTCAAGAAACCAGAAAAGTTACAAAATTAATCTGGATACCATACCATATAGGAATAAAAGGAAACGAGATGTCGGATCGATTAGCCAAAACAAGCATTAACAACATCGAAGCTCCCCTGATTGACTTCAACTTACACAGTGACATACTTCACAATCTTAGCAAACAATGGCAGACTGCATGGAACAATAACTGGGACATGGCAACATACGTACCACAATCTGCGACAAATCAAACCTATTAACAAACCAGACCCAATTAGCGAGACTAGAAGAACTTATCACCTCACCCTCCGCAATCAGCAACTTCCTTCAAGAATCCGGCATCTACCGAGATATTAAACTTCATATTATAGCTACAAGAGTCAATGTGATTTGTATGTAATAATGGCACTGTAATTTACTATATTATTTCATATAATGTAATGAATGTAATGTCGTCATCGCTAAATGTTGAAGGGACGCTAAATAAAAACAAATAAAAAAAAGAAAAAAATTGTTTTGCATTACAAGATTTTGTTTTTCCATTCTTTACCAAACTTTCTTGGAAGTTGCCTTTTCATGAGATGTAGTTCACATTATAACAGACGTAGATGACCGTAAGACGTAAATATTCCTACCGACGTAATATCGGTGTTAAACAATGCAA
>JAAEAF010005678.1:0-77508 GCA_011037195.1 Triatoma infestans | reverse complement strand
CAATGGCTGTCCTAGAACCATGTATTCCATTGTGGTTAATGTCCACTATAAAACCTGAGGTAGGCATTTTTTTTTAAACATAATATACAATAATTGTGCTTTTTTTTGTATTAAATTATTCGTTGTTTAGTAAAAATGTTGGTAGAATCAGAAATAGATAGAACTGGGAAAATTAAGAAGAAATGGGGAACTGAAAGAGAACGAATGGGAAATGGGTTGGTACCGTATTTATACCAGACAGCGTAGGTTATTTAATTGGTACAAACTTTTTCGGCACGCTGGCTTACAGATTGGGCAGATGGAGAATCGCCATTGCTGCAATGTTATTAGTGGCTATTTCATCACTTTTGGTATTTTAAAGAATTCTAAAAGAATTTCTATTAAATGATAGTAAGTCTAAAATCTGGACAAAATTTTTTTATAATTTTTAAATTATCTGTCAGGTACCAACGGCTAATACTGTAACTGGCTTGATTATACCACATTTTGGTATTGGACTTGGAATTGGTGTAATCGACGCAGCTTTAGTACCACTGCTGGCGACGCTGGTTGATTGCAGACATTCAGCAAATTATTCTGTTGTATATGCCTTACAACAGATGGCCGTTAGCCTTGCATATGCTTTAGGTAAAAATGATAAAGAATAAGTAAATGAACGAAACCAGACAATTATTCAGTAAAGGAAGGTCAGAACTCTTTGGTATTATTATATTAGATTGCCAGACGCTAAATGGCAAAAGGGGAGGGAGTGTCTGAAAGTTTAGTTGGGCAAAGGATAAATAAAAAATAAATATATTTGGAGGAATTATCAAATGTCCAAATTTTTTAAAAATATCCAGAAGTGAATTATATAATTGCATAACAATTGGAAGGAAACCTGGTGTGAAAAAAAAATAACTTTCTCTTATTGAATTAATTTATATTCGGAAAACCAAAAAATGAAAGTATGCTAATACGGCTTTTACGCTCATAATGCCAAACCTTTATTTTGGCTGTGTTGTTTATATTTATTTTCTGAAAACTTAATTTCTTTATCTTTTTTTTAATGTTTACTAAAACTTCCGACATATGCATATGTACTTAAAATAATTATAAAATCTGGAGTAATATACTCACCCACCAAATGAAACATGTAATTACAACTTTCTGTGATTTTTTGTAGCAGAATTTTGCTAGCACTATAAAAATACATCACACACACTATTCTCTTAAAACATGTTTTTCATAGGATCAAGAGGATAAGGGGAGAAAGTAGACAATTCGAGGAATTCCTCCAAGAAGAAGAAGAATTCCTCTGAGAACTTACTTCCATTGTATTCGTACAAAAAAAAAATGTCTGTCTTGTTTGCTAGGTCCTATGCTAGGTGGTGAACTGGCCCATGTGCTTGGATTTCCATGGTTAATGAGAATTGTTGGTTTTGTCAACCTTTTATACTGTCCACTCTTGGTACTGTTGGCTTCTGATTTTAATAAGCAGGTAATTAAAGTGTTGTTAAATCTTAACAGCCGGACGCAAAAGCTTATAGAATTCAAATTAAAATTTAATTAAAAACATCAGTCAAAATTGAGTACTTTATTGCTTAACATTCGGAATCTGTGTGTTTCGTGATTTAATGCCCTGAATTAGTATACTGAAAAAATTGATTTTTTTGCTTTTGTTAATCACCCATTCTTTTCATAATCAGATATTTAGGAATAATAATTTCCTTTAAAGATCATTTAATTCCAAGATTAAAGTAGGTTATTTTTGTATTAGATACAAAGATTTAATCATTTATTTCTTTAATTAATTCGAAGGAATTAAGCAGTTCGAAGTAGTTCGTTTCGAATAGTTGGGTAATGTTTACATTTTACCTATAATTTCTGCATTTTATATTTCTATAACGGGTTCCTTGAAATCTAGTATTTCACATCTTGTCTCTACAATTCCTAAATGCATATTTACATAATTGACGAATCTATAATTGTAAAATATTTAAATTCATATACATGAAATGCAGCCTGATACTTCTATCTATCATGAGTATTCTCTGCATCAACCAACAAGGCTCTCTAGCGGCAGTTTAAATTTAATTCTACCAGGCAGGCCCCACAAACAAAACCCCTCAATAAAATTAATTGGTTCGAAAAAAAATTTCACATAAAAGTGATACATATTTTTTTTTTTTTTTGCAGTTAATATTTCAAGTTTATAGAAACTTCGTAGTTTTCGGGAAAATTCCAAAAAACTGGATAACCTATTCTGTAAAGTCGCACTTCCGGTAAATCGATTTTCTACAAATTTGCTATTCTATCATTCTAATGTGTATTAATGTGATGTAGGTGTTGAAACCATGCTCTGTACTGAATTTATTAATTGCTATTTTAAAGGAAAGCCCTCAGAATCCCAAAAAAAATCAATTTTCCCGGGACCATGTTTCAAAATAAAAGTAATAAGCATTTATGTGTGTATATAGTATACGAAATCAAAGAAAATTGAGAAAAAGTTGGTTTCGTACTCCGGTAACCTCAAAACATGAATTCCGTAAAACTCTGTAGAAAATTTGACACGATTGCAATAATTTTGCTTACCAGGCATAAGAGGAAATTAAAAAGAAAGTGCTCTGCCTCAAACATATGGACTGTTTTCTCCAGCTCACCAACTTTTTTCAGAATTTTGCTGTTAATTCAAAATATATGTTAATTTTTTGTTTGATTTTTTCAAACAGGAAAGCCAACCCGTTGTAAACAGTCAAATAGTTAACTACAATACAACACAGAAATATAACAGGTTCAATGATTCTGACGAAAGTGATTAAAAACGAAGAACAAATTTCTATAAGAAAAAAAAATGCTTTCTTTTTTAGCATTTTCTTTTTCATTTTGAATTTTTTCTATTTGATGTGTAAACAGTGTGTAACAGTGTGTAATATGAAATATAGTAACTTTTTGTTATGTAAAAAGAAAAAAATTCGTTCATTGTATTGGGATAAAATATTGGATGAATAAAATTTTAAAAAATATTAACCTTCCTAATAATATCATTTATCTATTATCAATTACTGGAAGATTACGTAAAACTTGGGTGCACAACAAAACTCAAAACTGGAGGATTAAAAAAGTTCATGAAGTAAAAACCAAATAGAGGCTGCGGTGCCTGGGTTTTAGTCCCCCCTGCAGCATTCTAATTCTAATTCTAAAAACCAAATAGAGGAAAAACGGCACTATGAATTGTGAAAATATGAAAGGCTCGTTTGCTAATATAGTTACTTATCATATGGCAAGGAAAGTGTTTATTTTTTCTACTCGGTTCAGGCACAGCGAATGTCGCAACTGAACGAGATTCTATATTACTCAAGAGGTGAAAATTATTAATTTTTGCAAGCTCTTTAATCGATTCACAATTTAACAAACTGATAAACATATTAAAATGTTCATATTTTTCACTATCGATTTAATGCTCTAAAAAGACATAGCTTAAATTTATTCAAAAAATACGTCTTCAATTTTTTTTTGGACATTCTTTTCTAACAAACTGCCTAAATTTAAGAATTATAAAAGAAATTCCTCTCTTTCTCACTACAATGTCACCTGCTTGGTATAAACTTACTTCCACTGGCATTTGAAAAGGCTCTGGCGCTTATCCGTGCTATACGATCAGAATATTTGTTTTTTTGGGAGGAAGAACTGGAGAAAGGTTTATATTTTAATTAAATGAGTTATTCGTGAAATGACACGACTAGGTAATTCTAATACAATGTATAAAAAAAGTAATCAAAAGTGAGTAAAAAACTTTTTTCTGTTTCTAATAATTGCCAAAATATTATAGAATGCAGAAAATAAAAATTCATTTGTTACTGTTTTCTAAAACGGCGTTATTATATTAAAAAATAAAATAATGGGAGAGAATATAGCATTTTCTTTTTTTATTTTATGATGTGCTTTAAAAATGATTTATTATCATTTTTTAGGAATAAAAAGCTACAACTGTGTTTTTCTTCTTTTTTTTTTGAAATTGAATTTTGTCAAGTGTACAACATATACGTTATTTACATAATTGTTCTTTTCTAATGTCTATCTACTAATAATTAATTTTTATTTATAATATATATATTTTTTTTTTAATTTTATTTATATATTTTGTAAATGACTTAAAACCTATTTAAAAAAAAACAAAACATTGTACAATATTTTTAATATCAGTCCACAACACACTGAAATATAAACTAATAAAAAACAAAAATTCGCATATTATTGTTCTAACTAAATATTGTATTTTAATAACAATATTTTCAAAAAACAAAACAAATAAACCTAAATACCCTGAGTAATAAAATAATAGACATTAAAATTAATTCTACTTAATTTTCATCGGGAAGAAATGGAGATAAGAAAATAAAAAACAAAACTTCTAACCAACAAAATTCAGCGCCCCATCAATTTTTTCTAATCAAATTTTTCTATATTCAAATAATTCCTATATAATAGAAAAATTATTAATCGATACTTTCTTGGAAGAAAATTTAAAATAAAAAAAATCGATTAAAAAACGAAGACTATCTTAGATTGTGTCCGTCATAGCATATTTTCCTTGATTCTGGAGAGATAAAGCCTCTTTCTACTGGTTTATACAATCAAACAGTTCAAAACTTTAAAATGCGAAAATCAAACTTTTCACATGAACTTGATGAACCAAAATCTGATATACAGAAATTGGGCAGAATCAAAAAGAATAAAACAAAAAAAGCATGCTATGAGACGTACACCAACTCAGATAATGTGACCAGCATTGCGGACCCAACCACCTAAACATATATATATATTTAAAAAAAAAAGAGGAACTACAATCCTTTTAAACATGATTGAGGGGAACACAGTTTAAAGCCCAAAATCACTTCTTTTTTTTATATAAAAAAAAAAGTTACAATAACCCTTCAGACGGGGCCACACTTAGCAACGCTGTGTATTTTTTAGTTAGTTATAACTACTAACTGGGCGCAGTATAACTACGACAGCAGAGAATAGCTGGTATAAGTGCGTATTAGGCCTTCTTGTTCCAACACCTGGACATATTTAACTTAGATGATAATTTTATTAAGTTTTTGCATTCCTTGTGAAAAGGGATGTTTTAAGATGTATATCTAAGTGCACAAATAATATTTTTTGTTTGTTTTTGCTTGGGGAGAAACAAGAAAACACAAAAATTAGGGAAAGCCATGGAGCGCAGCCTATGGCATAATTTTTTTAATTTTTTACACGGTGTGGATTAGTAAGTGTATTAGCTGCAGGATTACTGCATGACCAAACTTGCAGTTGGGAACCTACAGAAGATCTGGAGCGGTTTAACCCGAAAGTCACCACTAACCATTGCTAAGCTGACAAGTCTGGAAGAGCTGTAATTATACGTAAAAAAAAAAAATGGTACAATTTAATACAAATTTATACAATCGAAAACAAATATATATTCACATATATAATTTGTTCTATTTATTTATTTTTTTCTAAACGCACCTTTTCTTTTCTTTTTTACAAATATTCTAAAAGAAACTGCAACTGAAACACATAATTTTCTCCTTGTAAACCAAACAAATTCACAAAACATAAATAAATATTTAATGAGAAAATGAATTAGAAAAAAAGTTCTAGTAAAACAAACATTTTAAGAAATAAATAATAAAATAATATTTATTATATACATTAGTAATACACACCTACTTAGTTTAAAAAAAAAAAAAAAAAAAATAAAAGAAAAAAAATAACCTTGCGAAATTATAAATACATATACTTATATTTAAAAAGAAAATAAATAAATAATGTATAATATTGACTGAATTTACAAATAATTACTTAAAAGTCATAATAATAATATCATTAATAAAAATAAATAAGTAGTTCGAAATTAACAATATAAAAAAACTAAATATTTTTTCCAACAAAATTAAAAATGATAAAATTGATTACAAGCATCAATCCAATACAAAACAATGATTTCTGTTGGTGTTTTGTAAATGCACTGTATAGTAAACAAGAAATGCATAATATAGCCAACCAAAATTATCTCTAAAAGAGTGTGGCGTTTATTTATTATATATCATTATTATATAGGAGAATCAAAATAAGATTACAGAAAATTAATTGACAAAATCCATTCTATTAACGTTATTTATTTTTAATAGATGACAAAATCTCGATATTTTAAAGTTGTTGTATAATTTATAGGTTTATTAATCACATTTCAATTAAATATACGATAATATATTCAGAATTTTTTTTTTTTTTTGGAAAGGTGACTTGGACTTCTATGGCGTAGCTGCTTGGATTCGTTTTAGGGGATAATAGTTTTAATTAATGGGATATTTGTTGAGTTAAAAAAAGAAGAATGAACACACTTTCATTTTATTTGTTTGTTTTTGGTGGTAAGAAGATAGGTTCAAGAACTTTTGGGTAGTACAGGAAGTCCTGTGTGGAACAGCTTAATCTGCTTCCTCTAAAACTTACTTGTTCGGGCATTGTAAATCTTAGTTGGATCGGATTTAGGACTGGATTGTTATTTTTCTTCAAACACCATACAGGCTTTGGATTAGGCAATAATGAAATCAATGAATGTTTGAAAAAAAACAGGTCAACCCTACCAAAAATTGCGTTTTCCATTTAGCTGCATATTATCCGGTTCAAAAAACGGAAATGATACTTTCAATGGATAAAAAAGGCTCGGTGGATGGACGGACATATCTCTTACATTCATTAACCATGAAGGAAGAGTCTCTCCCTTCATCGACGAAACAAAAATATACCAATACAAACTAATCGCTAAGTTGTGTTACAATCTAAGTTGAGTTACAGTTGAATGTGTAGTGTCTGCGTCTGTTACAGCCACCAATTTTCCCAATGAGTTGTCGAATTGGTTTCAACAGTTTATACATCCATCATTGTGACAGATTTAAAGAGAGCCACCTGTCTTGCCTTGCTGATCAAAATTTTGATTTTAAAACAATGTAATATTGCAAGCTGCTAAAAATTAAGACTACTTTCAAGTACACTGCGGCTTTCTTTTTTCTTCTTCTTCTTTTAAAAAACCCCGAAAAGGATATAACCAACCAAAAGATACAAGGATACAGTTGTCAACCAGAACTATGTTTAGAGATCATGTTCGAAGAATATTTGTCGCAAGGCATATGCACTACCATCTAAGTAAGTTTTTGGAGAATATAACCGTAACAGATATTGAAATTGTCAATTAATTTTCTTCTAGGTTTAAAAATTCATTTCCTAATATATTTTTTTGTTTGTAGCGAAAATTATTTATTCAACTAAAGAAAAAATAATAAAAAAGAAGTATTCTGAATTTACAACACCGGATTTGTTATATATAAGTATTTTAACATTACTATTATAATTGACGATATTAAATGCACGGATTAAAAATAAATGCTAGTGATTGAAGGAAATACAAAAAAAAAATTATACTGGCATCAGTTGCTCATGTGCATTAGTTTAGTTTTGTTTTTCATTTTTATGAAATCTTCCTTAAACAGCTATGTTTTTTTTAAATTTGTGCAATAAAATTTGTTAATTACTTCTCTTTTCTACTTTAAATAAATTGAGCAAACAAACCTATATTTGGCAGCTTATTTTCTTTACATAAGACAAAATCACAAAAAAAAAGTGATATACTCCGAGGAAGAAAAAAACGGAAAAATTATGGAGTTTTGAAAAGTAGTTTTCATTAGTGATAAATTAAATTATTTTGAGGGAGATTGAAATTTTTGAATTTATTAATTTTAATGTAATTATAATGTTCAACTATACATACCACCAATGGTTTTTGATAAGAATTAGGTTTTTTCAAACTATTAGCTACTTTTACTAAATTCGCTTTTTTTTGTACGCCATCAAATGTAGGCTGAAGTATAATAAGTATGTAGTAATAATAAGTAGGTTTCTTTTATTTTATTTTTATTAATATAAAAGTGCGATTTTTTATTTTATTATAATAATAAAATTATTTGCTCTGGGGTGTTTTGATAAATATTCTTAGGGTGTCCAAAGGAAACTGACAAAAAAAAAAAAAGCAAATAATTTTGTGCATAACGAAAATCAGGCTACATTTCCAACATAAGACGAATCTGCACAAAGTTGATTATGGAACTGTAGCCTTTATAAACAGTTTTTATGAAATAGAAAGTAACAGCCGATCCAGCCGGATGGTGACTTTTTTGGAACAATATGTGTACAAGCAAATAAGCCATTCCAAGTTTCTGATATTCACAAACCAGGATCTGACTATTTAACTAACATAGTAACAGTAGCTTACACTATTATCTCTCAGAATGCAAGAATATCTACTGAAGAAACCCCAAATGGGAATCGAATCCGGAACGCTTGCTCTGAAAGCTAAAAAAGCGAGCTCATATATAAAGACTTCCTTTTGTGTTCTCTATTATAGGACACTTGATAAAATAATGGAGCCAGTCTCCACAAAGTATGTTTTTTAAATCTAAGAATGTATACATTCACATGATTTCTGTCGGTATTACAACTATCTTCCACTGACTAGACTCGCATCTATGTTCCCTGTTTTCCCCAGACTCTTAAATTTAGCAACAAATTATTACTGTCTCCTCTATAGCAATCTTGAGTTGGTAACTTTTTTGTTTGCAAACTATAATAAGACTTAAGAACTGAATTCTATGGATGATTCAAAATCAGGATATAGATCCAAAGTGAACAGTGTAAAACAATAATTTTTTCACAAAGTTTGAAAGCTCCTCAACAATCAGGACTGTGCGCTTAGTTTGATCACAACTTCTGCAATGAAAAGGCTGTGTATGTCCCCCCACCCACACAACATAAGGAGACTTGGCGCGACAATGAAGCTGTAGAAATGTAGGTGCAACAGCAAGAACGAGCAAAGATTGTGTGAATTCATCATATCACAAAAAACTGAAGATATGGCTGTTGAAAAAGGACAAATGACATTTTGATTCAATCAAATCACCAATAAAAAGTAAAGTATGTTTTTGTTTTTGTTTTTGCAGGCTTTACATGCACCTACATTCAGAATGTGGAAGGAGATGATGATTAGCAAACTATAATACCCAATAGATGGAAACTATGGCAGGGAATCCAACTCATACTACTAACTAGTGAATATACCTTTATCCACTCTGCTATCGCGGTGCGTATCCTGTCTATAATATTAAATGATTATTTATGCAAAAAAGGATTTCTTTTTTGTCCCTTAACTTAAAAGGAAAACTTTAAGATCATCATCAAATTTTAATAAAAACAACAATCACAAAGACATAAAATTAATTTAAGAAAAAAGAAATCATTTCTATAGACCGATAATATTTTATTTAATAATTTTTTATTCACAAAGATCAATATCAATTCCTTTGAAAATTATATCACTAAATATGCGAGGGTCTAACCACTTAATTATATTATTTTAAAGTTCTATTAATTAATATTCATTAATTTCTAGTAGATATTTTTGTGCATCCGACAAATCTTATATTTTTAATGGAATTTTGGCAAAAATGCTATTTCACTTAAAAGACATTCAAGTGTGAATCAAATATGTATTAAAAATAATGGTTTAGTGATTATTTACAGAATTATTTTGGATGTCCATCTAATCAATTAATTTTCTTAATATCTAAAAAACTTTTGAATAAAAATTAAAAAAAAAAAAAAAAGATCAAAACTATTAAAACATAGCCATCTTTGTTGTACTAACTTTTTGTAGACACCTTCTAATTTTCTCTATATAAAAGAGGGAAGGATAGCAAAACTAACGAGTACTTCGAAAGTCTTCATAATAAAACAATTCGTGTTTTCTACCGTGTTTTTTAAGGCCATTTTGTCTCAGGGATCTCCGAAGTGTGTGGTGCCTTTAACAATCTGAAAATTACTGGTGATTCAGATTTACATACCAATATCTTCCAACCTGGTGGTTGATAATAAAATGAACTTTTTAGAAATTACAGCTATTGCCCACTGTTTAGACTCGATAACAAAATATCCAGGGACGGTATATAACCGCAGTAGGACATACAACATGGTATTCAAGAAGACCCAAATCCAGAAAACACTCATTCCATATGTTTGAAGATGATCACAAAAACTGAAATTGGACTTTGCTGGATTAAACAAAACTAAAACATAAAATATCAGTGTTACAGAATATAATTAAAAAATAAAAGGTAATAAATAATATTTTAAAAGAAATATTTGCTCTAATATCTACATTATCTACTAATATGTTTAACGCTAATATACCCACGCTTTAAGGCTTCTTCATCTGTTTTTTTTTCCTTCTTTTTTTGACCAGACGATAATTTAATTATTCGCAAAATTATAATAACCCACTTTATAATAGGGAGAGAATGTGGTACTTATAGTTCTTGTTTTGTGAACATTAAGATGTGATTATATTAATATCGAAAATTAATTGAATAGAAAAGGAAGAAACTTTGAATCCAGTGTGGTAGGTAACGTTAGGAACCAAAGAAAAGGTGTAATGCCCTAGCAATTAGTAAGTTTTTCTAATTTTTTCTGAGGTTCACTTCACATGATGTCCCACTTTCTAGGTTTTTTTTTTAGAGAAGCACATTATAGCAAATTAGTGCGCGAGTATTATCACTTTATTTCAAAATTAGAAGAGGGTAATTAGTAAAACAATTATAGCAAACCGTCGTAAATATCATATGGGAATAATGTGTTGAAGCATTTTAATAAAGCCTAATGTATTGTTCTGTGTTTTAAAGAAACTTAAATGAAATAAAAATAATTTGTATGTGTACAAAAGCGGTCTACTGTCCGTCAGCTAAGCGCTGCAATATTACGACTTAAGTGGACACATCTGAAAGCATCCCAAGACTTCTAGGCACTCCAGACGTGATCAACAACATTCTGCAAAAAAAGCCATCCAAAGGAACAAGTTCCATCCTTCTCGGTTTTTTTTTAAAAACTAAGACAAACCCTAAAAATTTTGCACCCCAGTAAAGAAATTTCTGAACTTTCTTCTTTTTTTTTAAATTATTTTTAAAATTATATTAGGTATGTATATATATATATTATTATTATTATTATTATTATAAGTATAAATATCAAAAAGTTCTTTTAGTTCTTTTTTGTTTTTTTGGTAACTAACACTGAAACAAATTATACAATGCAAAGAAGCAAAATACAGTATTTATAATATTTACAAAAAATGTATGGGGGGGGGGGCTTTTTATTTTGGAATTTTCATTATCCTTATTAAAAAAAAAAAAAAATGTTTTTTTATATTTTATATCTAATAAAATTCTAAGAAGCAGTTAATTAAAATACTGCTCGCTTATTTTTATTAAATATTTAATTACTTGTTTCACTAGTCTCATTAGTTTTTTATTATTTACACAAGCGTTGTACCATTTTCGTTTATTTTATTTAGTTATTTATTTTTTGTGATGTTTTGTGCTCATTTCGTTTATTTTTACGTCATTTTTTTAAAATTATTATTCGTTTTGTTACCTAGCAGTAATGGAGATGATTTTTGCTCTATTATTTTGGCGCTATTGCTAATAAATGGTAAACACAAAAAAAAAGTATAGATATACATGTTCTACCAGAAATGAGTTTAGAATTAGTCCTTTTTTTTACTGAAGAAAAATACAATAAAAATTCATTTTACTAACGAATTTTCAAAATTTCAGACCCTTTAAACCTTTATTTAGTTTCTTTTAGTTACCTTTTCATAAATATTTTAATCATTTATGTTTTGTTTTTTGGCCTTTTTCCTTGAATTTAAAGTCTTATAAGTGTGCTTAGTTTTAAAATTTTTATACTAGACTTTTCCTTCTCTAATCTAGGAAAACTAAAAAATAAAGGACAACTACTATCAAAGAAGTTATAATTAAGGCTATAAAAAGATTAGGTACATTTGTTGTTTTAAGCTCGTTTAATCATTTTGAAAAATTATGGGTATTTTTTTTATTGTTTAAAAAAGAACAACAGATGCTCAGTATGTTCTTTGAGATTTTCATTAAAACCCGATGGAAGTCCGATGTTTTAAAGAACAATTGTACTAGAAGTCAACATTTACACAAGAACTTCCAGATGTTAGGCCCCCGACATCTCTAGGAAAACAAAATGGTGCCCAATACTTACAAAATCGTTTGCATTTATTGCAACGAACAACGGACGACAAAATACTAGCTTCCAATAAAACAATACCAATGGTTTTAGAATAAATGAAAAATAACTAATAAATGAAACAATATATAAAATATATATTCAATGAAAAGTCCTTTCTGAACTTCGCCAATAATACTGGTCTATATGCAATATTACTTTCAACTTCAACTAAAAAAATTATACAAAACCCCCATAAACGTAATCTTACAGAACACAAACAACTGGCTAACTGATAAAATCTGGCTGATTGAAAATACTAACGGATATTTTGTAACATCAACATGGACGTGAAAAATTAAAACAATATCTGGATTAAAAACAGCAAACTAAAATTAACTTTTAAATTCAAAATATAAACTAAACAAGTAACATACACAAGTTATGGGCTTAAAAGATAAAGAAGACTTCTCTTTTTTTCTGAAAAATTTTAGGAATAATTTTTCAGGTAACTGAAATTCTGCTTAATAATTCATAATTAGCAATGCTAAAATTTATAGTGTGCGATTTAAACGAGTTTGGTATCTTCCCACTATAGGAATATTGTACTAGCCTTCCCGAAGTCCATGCCAGGTAAACAAAACAAATAACATCATACAGACCAGAAACGCAATACACACGGGTTACATGAGTCGGAAATATTCACAAACAAAAAATAATGAATGCCAACCCGTAAACAAGTGAACTCACACAGATCTTGAATTTTGCTCTTTAGTCAATTTCTCTACAGCTCAGTCAACATTTATTTGTTACACCAAACTATCGTCCAGGTATTTCAATGACAATTTTGTATAGAGGGTCTTAAACTTCCCAATGTTCCACCTTATGCAAACTATGATTCGGTTAAGCGATATACTCAAATTAAGAATTCCTGTTGCACATATGCGAATGCCGCTTAAGACGAAGGCTGCATCACTTTTTATGATACTGACCTATAATCTTGCAGTTTAAAATTTAACTTAATTAGACTAACAAAAAAACTGTTTAATGTTTCCCTAAACTAAGCAGTTGTCAGAGTAAACTGCGTCATTTTTCTGTTAAAAAAAAATATTAAAATTTGGGAAATAAAGTAGCAACAAAGTTTTTATAAATAACAATATTAATAAGTTTTCCACAAGGAAAACTTGTGATTCTTTATAATTTCTTCAACTTAAAAAAATCTTTTTTTAAGAAAAGTAAATTCCAAAATTCATTTCCGGTAGAATGAACATAAATTATGTAATAAAATACATAAAGAATTACATCTTATAATAATGATTAAAAAAATAATTATACAATATACAGTTATTCAATAATTGTTTGGGCACGTAGCATTCCTGTGAGTTCATTTTTAAATTATATATAATAAATACATCCTAATCATTATATTTAATATTTAGTACAAACACTAACTAAATTGGCACAGAATTTCCAGGTTTTTTTTTTTTACTTTCCTACTTAAAATAAGTAAATCATGGATAGCGAGGTGCAAACCGTAATGTAACCTTCCACTGTAAACACTGGGATGCTTGTTTTTGTTTTAATTTTCCCAATGTACAATGAAGAATGTAGAAGAAATGATAGAAATGTGATCTATGGTATTACTTCATTGGATCAATCCAATCATTGCTGCTTTCCGAAATTTTTAATTATTTTAGACGACCTTATTTAGCCGAGTGAATTTGTGGATCAGCTAACAGCTTGCTCTGATTTTGATGTCAAGTACAAATCATCTATTGGTACTGGCATACTACGAGCTGATTGTTTCTTCTAGAAATTTACCACATCAAATGTTTATGATTTTAGTACACATAACTCGGATAATTACGGAAAAAAATGAACTACAAACTTTATCAAACATACAAGCAATTAATATTAAATAGGAAAATAGGCAGCTCCACTCTACTCAACGATAAAATTCAATCATAGTAAACCATTCCAGAACAAAAAACTATTTAAAAATGGATCAAATAAAAAAGCTACTCTTGTTACTTAGTATAAAATAATGCATGCACACTGTTTAAGATCAATCGTTTGCAAAACTCAAATCCGCTAACTCATTACTAAAATCAGATTTAATAATGCACATTCCCAGTAATTCTTTCCATGCTAAACTACATTTATTAGTTTTAACAACAAAGCCTCTCATCTATTGATATAATCATATATTTTATATGTTTTGTCTCATTGCTAATTTTTAACGACTTTCAAGCGTATTCAATTCATTTTGAAAATAATAATTATTAAAGCATAAACAAAAAATTTTGAGGCATTTACTTGAAGGATATTGTGTTAAAGATACTACATATAATGTCCGAAAGTTTTCAGCGTGAGAAGTTGAACTTCGTGAGGTAAGCACTATTCGTCTATTATTATTTAACAGATAAGGTTTAATTTTATTTATGCATGTATGAATCTTATAAAACTTTTTGCATTTGAGTTCATGACCATAACAGTTCGTAAAGCTAAGGAAGAGGTAATTCGCAAAGAATAAAAGTACATAAATAACAAAATCTGTCCCAGCCTCACAAAAATTGAAAAACAACATACTCATGCACTATCAAGCATAGTAGTACAGAAAACTTAATAAACATATTTAGAAGAACGATTTTCAACCTTTTTAATATATAGATTGAACCCAATGAGAAAATGTTCATGATTTTTTTTTTTGGTAGGTTTAAATTAGATACTCCCACCCCATATTTCAAAGTAAAAAACTAACCCAAAGTTAGAACTATGAAAATAAGTTTGATAAATGATATGTTAAATAATGTTTTCTTTGTGACCTTTAGAATGATGTTCTTTGTTTCGGAGTTTCATGGAGTTGGGATATTAGCAAACTTTACTTATATTTCGACCGATTATTCATTCACCTTCAGAGCTTTGATAGTTGAATTGATGAGTTTATTGTACTAGTGAATGTATTACATTATTTAGTGTACTGCACTATTAATATTATTACACTACTTTCCTGATGAATGCATGTTGGGTTCTTTTTTTTACTTCGACTTTAATTTGCTATGCGGCTTTTCACTAAACTTCAGTGATAACCACTTGAAAATCGTTGAATCCAGAGGTTATTACATACTAGTTTATCACAGCGGTACGATTTATGCTTACAAAATTTAACCTCTAAAAATAAATTACTATTCTATGAAAAGATTCATTCATAAAAATCATAATTATTAACAACTTACCTTTCTTCTAAATGGAAAACATCCTTTCTTCTCTGGCTGTGGTACCGCATTAAGTATTAAATCAGGTGATGGAGTATTATTAGGGCCAAATACATTTAATTCTTTATAACATTCTGTTTCGATCATCTAAATCAAGTAAACAAAAACTATGATGAATCTCTAGAAAATTAAAAGCAATCAGGGTTGCCAACTTCAATTAGAAAATTTTAAAGTTGCAATCAAATCTATACTTATTAATATAATTCAAGTAAAATATACGTTCTTAATCACTTCTTTTATATTTTAGAGTGAACATTACAATTAATAAATATAAAATAAAATAATAATGTTTTGATGTTTACGACCGCTGTATTTTATGTTTTAAAATGGATTTGAGGTTCGGTCACAAAAAACTCTTTTTTTCACATTTTCTCCGACATTTTGGCAAATTTATTGCCTTCATCAGAGTCTGTACAAACGTTACAAAGCAAATAAAGAATAGACAAAAATATAAAATAAATAAATAAACTACATATATAAAAAAAAAAAAAAATCAATAAAAGTATTATATATAGCAAATTGAAATTTATTTTAAACTATTGCTATTATTGCAGAAAAAATCAGAATTAAACTGCAACTCAACTAATAAAATTTAGAAAACTTATGGTATATAAAACTGTAAAATATGAAAATCTAACATAAGAAGTGTACTTTTGATATACCATCACCATCAGTGTTAAGGAGTTAGGTGTGTTAAGGTTTATAAAGGGCTTAGATAGCGGAAGGAAAAACCGTGTCTTATTGTGTATGTTGTCTAGGAAATTCCACGACACTGTTATTACTGAGGAATTTGTTGTTGGTATCGGTATTTATGTTTGCGTTATGAAATGTCGCTCACAAAAACTCCAATCCTCTATAAAAAAACTCCAAACTCAAAGACTCCACACCCACAACTTTATTATCAGATGTTAAAGTATCAGATGAGACACAGTGAAATAAGTCCAATGATAAGGGAGTGTCACCACTGGGTGGCTTCTCTAATCTAAATCCTATTACTGTATCAACTATCATCACATTTGCTTGTTATAAAAATTGTTTTAGTTGTAAATTTAAAAAAAAAAAAAAAAATTAGTTTTTTATATATGTAGTTTATTTTTTTAATATTTTTTATTTGCTTTGTAACCTTTGTACAGACCCCGATGAAAACAATAAATTTGCCAAAATGTCGAAGAAAATTTGAAAAAAGACTTATTTTGAGAATGAACCTCAAATCCATTTTAAAACATAAAATAAGTGTTAAAGTTATGTATTAACCAAATGTTCTTAATATAACTTTCCTATTTTCTTTTGGCCTCATTCTCTAATCTCCTATAAGGTCTTTTACATCTTTTTTTTTCAATACTTTAAAGCACAGAAAGAAAACATATTTTTAGCATGATCAAGTAGTTTTACAACTTTTACCTCACATGCTTCATTGGTGTGCGCAAAGCAATAACTACGAGTCAATAATAGCAAGCCTTATTTACTTTCTTGTAAAATAAAGTACCTTTATTCAAAATTAGTATTTCATAAATAAATATTCATAAAAGTTTTAATATTAATATACCTCAGTCTGCCATGGTATGGAAACAGATCCAGTATTAAATTTGGAATAAAACGTGTCATCTGTAGCATCTAAATTAACACCTTTTACTGTTGAAAACTGTTCAATATCTAATACATCTTTTGCATAAACTGCATGAGGCTGTGTCCAACAAAACAAAAAGAAACCAAAATGAAAAAGTAAATACGATAAACCATTTTTCTATGGTTATAATTAAAACTAATTATTTACATACATCAGGTACAAAAGGAGGTTCTACCATTCCAGCTTCTAATCTTTTCCAATTGGTTGATTTAAAAAATTCATGCTGTTTAACTTCTTTAGCTCCATATCTACCACAATGACAACCTAATCTCGCTTTACCAGATTTTTTCAGCAACTGGAAATAAATCAAGAATAAAAATAATTATTTGGGATTTAAACAATCAAGCTTTGCCAGCAGCAGTGTAATATAAGAAAAATATGAAGATGCTTTCAAATACTTTGGTCACCACTATTACATGGTAAGGAGATGTAAGAGTGAAATAAGAAGAAAAGATTAACTAGCAGAAGAGAGGCCTGAAACCATTTAAAATAAATTTATTATCGCAGAAAATTATTTTTTGTCTGTTTTAATCTGGAATGAAACACTCATACGACTTTCTCTTGCTACATTATACAATTTCAATTGACAATATTGATTCTAAACATGAAATTTTTCCTTAACTATTTAAATAGACATTACGGATGTTATTAGCATCAGATAATTTGCTGAGTTTAGCAACAGTCCACACAACAGGGCAGCGCTATTATCAAGCTCAGAACAACTGGTTGTGCAATTTACAGATGAATCTCATATCTAAGATACTTTCAAAAAATCTATTTACTAGGAAAAGTGATCAGTATTTACTAGGAAGTATTTATTATGAATGTAGTTAGTATGCGAAGTTTAACCAAAATCATTGGAGCCAACTCCATGAAAACTGCGAAAAATTGAAGAACTAACATCCTAAATCGCATATCCGCCTGATGGACTTTGACGAAAAAATTCGTATCAGATGCGAGGGTAGTATCTAAATGGAATGTCAAGTTTGAGCTTGCTGCGCTATTTCCATTTTGAGATATTTTGTTCATACCCACATACAGAGCAGCATTTAAATCATTTGTCAAAAACAATTTTTCGCCAGAGATATTTTCGTGATAGCCTGCTTCTTTTTGTGTTCATTAAAGGGTTTCGGACTTTCGCCCATCACCCGAGCAATTGACTTTAGAAATGAGCTATGTTATCACATGTTTTGACAAAAACTTCTGGTGATGGGCGAACGCCCGAAACCAGTCGATGACCACAATAAAAGCAGGCTATCACGGAAAATATCTCTTTCAGCTATGCGGAATCAACCATAACAACAATTTTTTGTACTAATGAGAAGACCTCAAAACATTTATTTCCCTAAAAACTCAATTTTGAAAATTTAACGATCAATATTTGCTCTTTACAGTCAGTAGTAAGAGAAATCTAAAAAATAATGACCGACCAATGAATGTATTTTTAATAAGAATGTGAAAACCGAATAGAATATTACGTTAGAACTTCTAGCTATTTTGTTTTATTTTGTTTCTTTTATTAATTTTCGAGATACGCTCTTTATGCAAGGTACATAATAAAACCATTCCGTGAATATATTTTGTTTTTTGTGTCTGTTTAGAGGACCGCAGAAATAAATTTGAAATTTCATCTCGAAAAATAGTATGTCATATTTCCCCACAATAAATGACATTATAAATGAAACTTCCATTCAAAAAACATTTCTGCTATAATATTGGCAAAGATGGTCTTTAAAGAGAATTTTTTGAAAGGAAAACCTAGTAAAGCTTAATGTCTAGAGAGAATTTAGTACAAAATAAAATCATAAAAATTGTTCCCCAAAGAAATGAATAAAAGTCGTCCTTCAAATAATTACAGATTGAAATTTGGATTTTTTAAGAAAATTAGAATGCTAACTAATTTCGGATCAAATCAAATAAATCCGATTTTTGTTCTCTCTCTATCGAAAAAGGCGAAGAAACAAGGAAGGAAGTAGCTAATTATAATTGCAGACTACTCACATTTGATGATATCATTCAAAGAATTTATAACCATACCGTGTTCTGACTATAAATTATTTAAATATTTTACTCAACCAGATAAGATTTTATATTTTGAAATGTATAACTTGTAAGGAATACATCAAGGTATATATAATACTATCACATTAATCCTTGAATTGTAATGAATTTTTATTGTAACCATTAATTATCATTCTCCGAGAACATTAGTGCCATCTTGACTAATTTCCTTTTTGCAAATGCTTTATATGATGTGATGCTCAATTATGTAATGCGCAATTAGGTTGAAAATAAAAGATATCTGAAGATTTCCAGACAAATTTATATATGACATAATTTAAAAACGAATTAAAAAATAATTACATATTATACAAATTTTTAATAATTTAAATAGGAATTTTTTAATAATTTACTAAGTTCTAGAATACAGTTTTATAATTCTAACTAATTAATTTCCTTGGTAAAGACTTAGTCGCACTTAACATTAAATAGAAGCCAAAACTTATATGACGATATGCTAGTTATGACAAAACAAGTTATGGCAAGTTTAGAAATACTACCTAATGATAAAAACTAATCCAGAAACAATGTAAACAATATTTATGTTTGGCCGTTGTTAATTAATGGCCCCAGCCAACTAATTTTTTAGCTTGTCCAATCTAGAATCCTTTAAAATTAATTGTTCCTGACAAATATTATTTTTTAAAAGTGATCACTATATAGTTAGTGTACTTTAAAATCACCATGAACATTTGCGAGAAAATCGCTGAAAAAAATGGAAGCACCTGTGAGAAAAGTTGCACTTCCGCTCTGACAGAAACATCGTGTCAGATTTCCTTGATTGTTAACAGAAAACAAGTTTGAATTTCCTGTGAGTTTTAATTCTTTCAGTTACTCTCCAGAAAAACTACTCAGCGTGTTGGATGCCAACATTAAAATTAGAATTAAAGTTCAAATAGTTAATAGAGAAAAATTATTGGAAAAAAATTTCTAAAGTCAATTTAAGTGTAAAAATAGTCCCTAATAGTATTATATAAAAGACTTCAGCTAAACGAATGAAGTTTTTATAATTACTTAAACTCGTCAATAAAAGGAATGTCGCGATGTACGAATGCATCAGAATGACAGCAACCTAGGCGCAGCAGACTTCAATTATGTACTTTGGTCTTAACTGCCTGGTTCACAGCGTAGAATGTTATGTAATAGTTACAAAGTTAATTTTACTTCAAATGATCGAATACATCTTCAATACACTAACCTGTTTGCATAATGATTTTGCATCATCTGTAAATTTTGCTGAATATTTTTCCTGATCTGATTTCACCCGTCTATCAACTTCTTCTCTTTTCACTTTTTCCTTTCTCGCCCTGAATGGTGCCTGACCTTCAATCATTTCAAACACTAAACATCCAAAACTGAACCAATCTGGGCTAAATGTATATTTCTCGTTGTCTATTACTTCAGGAGCTGCGAAAAAAGTTAAAAAAAAAAAAAATCAAATATAAATTTCTACAAATATAAATCTTTTTCTGTTAACGATTTTAATAAAAATAAATAAATAGTAATATATTTATCTAACCCATATATCCAACAGTGCCAACGCGACCTCTGACCATTTCACCTTCTGGTATCTCTACAGCCAATCCTAAGTCTGAGATTCGGACGTGACCGGCATCGTCCAAAAGTATATTCTCTGGTTTACAATCACGATATACTAATCCTTGATAATGCAGGTGCTCCAACCCGCAGAGCACCTATAAAGTAAAACATAATACAATATAATTCTCGAAGTTGGCAAGTATCTTATTATGTAAGTATTTTTTTTCAGAAGACTCTATATCTTTCAAATTAACGATCTTAGTACATATCAAATCCGAAATTAACAATTTCTGTTAAATATTTAACAATTAATTTAGATTAATTCCAAATAATATCGCTAAATTATTAATTAAAGTATCAGGCACGCGAACCCAGCAGTGAAATTTCCGAAGTCGATTACTCTTATTTTGGCAACTGACTCCAATTGTTAGCTATTAAGAGATAAACAATATTTTTATCATAATCATAAAACTGATAAATAGAAAGTAATATTAAAAGGAATAATCTTGAAGAGCAATTTTTGATGAAGTTGTATAGGAACAAGTTTTTCATGAAGACAAGTTCATAACGAGTTAAGAAGAAAGTAATATCGAATTAAAACATAAAATCCTTGTCGAGAATTCATTGTTTTTTGGATCATATTTAACTGCATTCCAAAAATATTACATGATTTCTATTTGATATAACTTTCGTAAAGCAAAGTAAAGTTCGTCTCATAATAGTTAGAAAACATTCCTAAATTTCACTGAAATCCGTTTGCCTGTTCTACCGACATTTCAGGCAAACAGAACTCATTTACATATCTAAATATGAATTACAACAATATTTTTGGCAAAGCCGTATTCATCATAAGCAATTCTGAAAAGTCGAAAAATAAAAAATCCTAAGATGACTCCGACGCATATTCCACAGTCCGAAATGTAACTATAAAATACTCAACATACCTCAGCCGCATAAAATCGTGCCCTCGGTATGTCAAAACCTGGGTCGCCGCCCATATTATAAATATGAAATTTGAGATCACCTCCATTCATGATTGTCAGCACCAAACATAAAGCATCTTTGGTCTCATAAGCATATGCCAAGCTCACCTTTATAAGTAAATAATCAATAAAAAAAAAGTCGATAAAAATTAATTTTTAAAAATGGACAATAATTTTTTTTACAAAAAAAACTTACTACAAATCTAGAATTGATTTTTTGTAAAATTTGTTTCTCAATAAGGACCATAGCTTCACCTTTACGTTTTTTAATTCTTTTCTTTTCTAATTTTTTACAAGCGTACATTTTACCAGTGGCTCTTACTTGACATGCGCACACTTCACCGAAACCACCTTTTCCCAAAACACGATACATTCTAAAAGTTTTATATGTGACTGGTTGGCTGTAAATAAAAAAACAAACAAAACTATCATTAATTATTTAATTTAACACGTTAAGAAATGAATGTTAATATACCAAAAGTTTATGATTACGAAACGACAGCGTCTTTGGTGAGAAACATAGTTCATACTTGAAAAAAGGAAAATCGGTAAAGGTACATATTTACTAGTAAAGATATAAATTTTGCACTAAAAGCACAGTGAATGTGTACGGGAACTTTACCCGAATCACATTCAGTAGAGATGACATACTTCAATTATAATAATATGAGAGATAACGTATTATTTTTTTACTGTTGAAAAAACTCTTGCATATTTTAAATTATTTACAAACGAAAGAAAGAATACAGCTAAATGCCATCATTTAGTACCATAGTTCATTGATAAGCTAAAAAAATCTATTAAGAAGAGAGTTGTATATTATAATATATAAAGTATACAAACTTACTTTCCATAACCAAACAATAAAGGGCTAGAAGTATTAAGTGACATTTGGCGCACATTTTAAGGTTTACAATTCACTAGCGATGAATGTGATGTTACATCAAAGGAATAATTTCTTCAATATTCACAGATTAAATCTGAGATTGGGTCCTTCAAAGCAGAGTTCATTTTCTCGAGCAAATTACAAGTGGAAGTGAGTGTATGTGTGTGATGGAGCTTTGCCTGTATGATGTCAGTATATTTGTCTCACGGCAGCTAATTCAACTTCACCTACAGTAGCTCGCTTAAGTTGACTGCCATTTTTTTTTTCATTCAATCACAAAAACAAACGAACCTCACACTACTTATAGTTGTTAAACAAAATGTGTGGTATTGGTGGAGGATATGAAGGAGGCCAATGTAACACTCAAGTACTCCAAGTTTATAGAAAATCCTAAGAGCCTCTTTTTCGAGAAATTTGCAAAAAGAAACAAAAAAATAAAATGGTAAAAGAGACTTTCCTGTTTGGATCCCCTGTGGTACAGCTCGATGGTGTATGGAATATGAACTTTCTGTAAATTTGCGTTTTTGAGTTATGATGTCACATAAACATAAATACACGGAAGCGCACAGACTATTCGTAAAAACTACTTTTTCGTGCTTAAGAAGGTCTCAAAATATTTCTGGCAAAAATAAGTTAACCAATTTCTAAAATCTAACACGAAAGCAATACTTTCTCTTGATACAGTTATCTTATAAATGATCAAAAAATAAATTACCTTTCAAGCCATTTCCACTGAAGATATCTATGGAAATACATACTATTCTCAAACAATTGGAAAGGTTCACCAGCCAAAAATGTTTTAACTGTAGCCATGACATCATCAAATAATTCTCTATTGCTTGATGTTAATTTCTCTTTACAAGCTTCTATTAAGGTACTATTTAGAACATCTATCGGTGAGGGTGCCTGTAAAATCAAAATAAAAACTTAAGAATAGTTTATATTATAATGAGAAACAGAAATGAGAAATATTGTTAGACATGACTAGGGTTAGTTTATTTTTAATTTCTATAGTTTTGCATTTAATTTGAAATTTGAATAGATTCTTTTAAGTAATGTTAACAAGGGTTAAAAGGAAGTTTAACTATAAGAAATACTTCTTTTGTTCACAAGGAACAATAGATAGATTTTGACCTTTATTTTTTTTTTAACTTTTAAACTATGATAATGATTATTATTACCTCTACACCGCAAGATACATAAGGTTAAGACTAAGTAAGTAGTAGTATTATTATTATGACTGCTTTACTAATTCATTTCTATTTCTGTATTTACCAATCAAGTAAAGAAATTAAACCCAAAATCTGGTATAATAGAATCACATGACTTTTTCTTAATTTTGACAAATGACGAGTTTTTCTTAATGACGAGTTCTGACAAATTTTCTTTAAATTACAATTTTCAATAAATGTTCGTTCCTCATTCTATAAAGTAAAGTAATGCCTATTTTTTCTGGCGGGCTTAACGTCCAACTACCAAATTAGGTGTCATGGACGGGGGCGGAAGCACCTACTTTACTATTAACATTTTTTAAACAAATATAAAATTTAGTTATACGCTGGACTCGAACTGGGGTCCTCCCACTTACAAGTCCATGCTCATAACCAATACACCAACACCCGCCCCGACATCATTCTATATAGATGATGGAAAGTCAAATTCAGAATTAACCCTTAAGTCACTGATCCAACAGAACTCACATAAAATAAATTTTTCCCCCCAGAAAAATGTTTAATTTAAGAGTGATAAATTTATTAACAGATAGATAATGTTCCTAGAAACACCGAGATGTTCGATGAAAATCGAGAAAATCATATTCAATAGCTTTTTTCATACGCCATGACTTCGACTATTCAGCAATACTGCGTCGTTTGGCTCAGTATAAAAAGGCTTCGCTGGTGACTGATGTGCGACGTAGAACAATCTCGGACGCGAACAACTTCACCCCCCCAATATTCAGTAAAATCACAATTCCGATTGATTGATTTTGACCGAAAATTTTTTTCTTTTTTTTTTTGGTTTGTGATATTTAAACGGAATATCAAATGTGAGCTTCCCGCAATTTGCTCTCAATGAATAAAAACTTAAAACAACTTTTAATTCAGTTGAAGAAAAATATTTGTAAAATAAACATTGGTTTGAAGGTTACATTACATTTTTTAGTTAATTAAGATTTACTACGTATTCTAATTATATCAAAATTTTGTCACCAAGCTCTAGATATTTCTATTTGGTCTATAAGATGGGGCAAAAGCACTGAACTAAACCGAAAGGTCTTTGAATGAAAATCATAAGAGATGGGGTCGGAAAGGTAGTTCAAAAAAGAATTTTCTTTGGACTAAAATAAAATCAAAGATTGGTATTTTATCCGTCTTAGCATGCATATTGTTCTTGATCCTGACCGGTTGTATGGACATACAACCTTACCAACAAGTATGAGTGTCACAAAAACATTGCGTTGAAGTGAATTGTCTACACGAAATTGGTGAATTTGCTCTGACGATGGATGAAAATCCGAAACTGGTCTGGAATAAAAGGAGCATTTTATGACGGATAAAATACCAGATGTTATCCAGCATTACGGACCCATCTACATACTCATCAAATAAGATGTTTGCAGAGATTTTGCAAAGCTGTAAAAACGACCGATTTGAACATTTGCATTTTTATTGACATGGATCGATTAACTGAAAAATGTTTACAAAATTTCCTTGACATTTGTTTTTTTTAACAAATTTTATGGAATAAAAATGAATAAACTATTTAATTTGCTGAAATTATTGTTCTCAAGGAATCTTCCAGAAGTTTTTAATTACTTACATCTCGTTTCAGGTACGTATCATAAACCGTATGTGCTTGTTCTATGCGATTTTCATCAGATTCAACTTCATACTTTTCCTAACAAGATAAATTAAAATAAGTAATAAAATATCATATTTATTATTTTAATTTTGAAAACAAAATCAAAATAAAACAAATCATTTACTTACAATAGCATCAAGGAAAACATTATATCTATGATATTCTGGCCTTTCCACTTCACAGAATTGTCTAAATAGTAACCTACCAATTGGCTGTTGATCAACCACATAGCTGTATTTAATATCTGCAAATTATAAGTTATAGTAATTAACAAACAAATGCAATGGCTCTGTTTGTAATCACTGGACTAAAATTTTTAACCGCTTAGCTTCAAGTTAAATGAATACACGTTTAAAATTACACTGTTTTTCAATTCATATTAAACGTTGTTCCATTTGCGCAATAAAAGTGATTTAAGCAGAAATAGAGGGCTTAAATTTCTTTTCAGGGTTCAAATTATGAATAAATAAATAAAAGATGGAATTAAAAGGTTATGTGAAAGAACAATTTCTTTGAAAAATGCAATAAAAATAAATAAAAAATAATGAATTCTAAGCGAAATGAATATTGCAAAAATAATGAAGCTGAGAAACTCCATTAAAAAAATTCAGAAAAACAGCAAATAAAGACAAGAAATAACTTTCCAATTTAATATCAAATCATCGAGGCGTATATGTTACATAAAATTAATACTTTCTTATAGAAAATATCACTTAATTGAAATAATTAACCCCTTTTTCTTTCCAACAGATGTTACCGAAAAAAAAAGAAGTTTAATCAGCGGAAACCCTATTAGCTTATTAAATTTCTTGATATCTCGTACGAATTTTTCCTCAAACTACTTTTAGAACTGCTATATCAAAAATTGGTCCTGCTTTTTTTTTATAATATAGTTCTATCAGGAAACATGAAGACTTTCCCTAAATAGGATAAATTACTTATCTAGAAACAGCAATTTATAAATCTAAATGCCTACCATCAACGAAATCAATCAATCATTATTTAATTTTGAGGTTAAGTCGTTATTTAAACAGAAAGAAAACAACAGCTCATAAATCCTCTAAAAAAACAACACCCAGCTCTCTGTACATCTTCGTACATAGGGCAAACCAAGGGGAATTCGTCCCATGAGCAAATTCGTAAATATGAGCCCATTTTCCATGTAAAACGAATTCTCTAATACTAATTTGTGCAATGGACCTTTACCGGTCAATTTTTTCTGGCAGAAAAGTTACTAAATATCACACACTACTGGACTCCCTAGCAGCAAGTGTGGTGTATAAGTATTTTAAATAAAACCTAAAAGCAAAAAAGAGAACTTGTTTCTTCACAAAATATTGAAAATGTAATTGGGTTTTCGTTAATTACACATCTTTTAATTAGATATACCTCAGAACTAGATTTCTTATGAAAAATGTATTTACTGAAATAAATCGGTACTGGTTATTACGACTTTCTAAGCATTATTAATCTTTTAGTAAACAAAAAAAAATATAGATTCAACATTATTTCGAGGATTTTGACAATTATGAATCCGGGAATTTTTAATACAGAAATTTTTAATAATAATATTAAGAAATGTATTTTTACTGCACAATCTACTCATGAAATAAAAGAACAAATACATAAAACCTTACCAATTTTATTTTTCAAGTGTAAACATTGAGAGACATGTGGGAATTGTAATATCTTCTTCCATTTTTTACTTTTGCCCTTATTACTATCTGCACCACCTTAAAAGTATAAGAGGTCTTCCATTAAAGTATATTAAATGCTTGGCAAATAACTACGAAGTTACTCGAATGATAAATTTCACAGTATCAAAGATTACATAACGTAGCAATTTCAGTAGTAGAAGTTTTTTTTTTAAGTTCGGAAAAGCCCTACTGGAATAAATAAATGGAGTTCAAATAATAAACAACAGAAATAGTATATGATTACAAATCATGGTACCCATAAAGTTTAGGTACTACGTGCCTACCTTGATTATAAAGGTCAAAATAATTGAACAATGTATAGACCAGGCTAAAAATATTGCTTATTTGTTTTGCATTGTAATCTACTCCTTTTTTTTTTAATGATAACTAGTTCTAGATAAAGAATATAACCTTTCAAAGCTTAAAAACGATTTATGACATTATTTATCCCTGAACATTAAGCTAACCAATAAAAATGTGATTTTCCTATTATTTGAAATAAACAAAGAAAATGAAGGAAATTACTAGATCTCAAACAGGTCCAAGATTTTAGGTGTTAACGAAAGGTAAACAAAAAAAAATAGTGTAAACATTTCTATAAATATATCATTCGTCATATATGATAATAAAGTTAATATTAAAAATTTTGCATTTTTTCATTAAAAAAAAAAAACTTGTATAATTTGAATTGTGGCATGCTTTGTGAGGGAGGTATAGTTTAATGTGCTGTTTATTGATTTGTCTTTCGGGTTAGGTAGGTTGAAAGTTTAACCCAAACTTACCTTCCCTTGCTTTTAGATAAACGGTGTTTGCAACTATATTCTCCAATTCCATGAGTTCCAGCTTGAAAGTTTTCCCGTTCTCCGGGCCGAGAACGACCCGTTCCCATTAAAGATGTTTACCTGTAGTAAAAAACTAACGGGGTGTGGTGGTAAAATGGCGACAACTTTACAGTCTGCACATTCTCTTAGATCCACAATAATAATTTAAACAGTTTTCGTTGTTTATAACAAAAATTGAAAGCATTAAAATAACTTAAATTTAAGTTAAATATGAATAGATCAGTTCACGAGTTACTATAGTACCAACAACTGATCCTGCCGGCCCTACCACCTTACACTCACTGGAGTCCAGTGGAAGCTGGGGGCCGCTGGGACAAATTTTCATCTAATATCTAAACCAACTTGATCTTACCGAAAACGCCCCCTCTCCAACAAATATTTTGTTTCTCTAAATAGAAATTCTATTAGTTTCCATTTATCTTGAAATAAAACGGAATAAATGATTTTTTCTAAATGTATTGGATCTAAAAAACACTACACAAACCAAGCAATCCAATAACCGGGCTAATTTTTTATTCTAAAATTATGAAGATTTTGAAATAAATGTACATAATTTCTGTAGGAAATTTTTCCAGTTTCCAAAGTATGTTTTTAAGCGTTTTTTTAAATTTTTTTTAGATTATATAAATTTTTTAGGAAATCACTGGTACGTATTCGATAGTTACGTATTATTCATTAATGTATATAATATTATTCAAATATTATTAATTCATATCTTCCAACAATATGCAACTTACTAAAACCAATTCTAATTAATTTCACAAACTAATATTTTCGTTTGCTCCTTGCTAATGGGTCACCGAATAAGTGATGCTGTCTTGTTCGTACCCAAAAAACCACGCAACCGCTTGTCTGTCCTGGCTCGTATAGGTGTTCGGTCTAAAGATACCTGAGCGCAATTGTAGAAACTATACACGCCGGTCAATTGTTTGGGTGTGGTCGAAAGAAGACCGCTTGTTCGTTACATTTCATGCTACTTTGGATTTAGAATATTTAATTACTTTATATTAAAAACAAGAGCATTCTCTTTTTACTCATCAGTTTAAATTAAATTTACTCAATAAACAAAATTAAAATCTACAAATAAGAGAAAAACTAAGATGTTATTTTCTGCGATTGCTACACATGTGTTTGTATACCAAATAAAAGATTTGCGATCTACAAACCCAACATAGGATAATTTTGTCCATGATTTTTATAAAGAGCCAGATCAACTACATGAAAATAGAGGATAAACGTTTTAAAGAAGAAAAGATCGATATCAAATCATAACCATTTGTTTAAATCAATTTTTTTTCCCGACAAAATTGATTTTTATTTATCTATAAGCAGAATTATTACAATCTTATCAAAAAATTTTTGAAATGAGTCCTTTGAGTCTAAAAAAGTTGGGTTTAGATATTGATCTCTTTATTTCTCACTTTTGAGAATGTGTGGCACTCTTTATTGCTAATGTCAAAATCCTCTAACTAAAGTATCAAATTACAGATAGGATTGTTCAATTTTTTTTGAAATTTTCTAGCAACCGGCTCCTACAACATTCTTTAAATTATTACACACTAATACATGTAGGTCAATCACTTTCTTTGAATATTTTTTCTGGGAAAATTGATTTTTGAGGTGTTCTCTCTAAAATGCCATCTGAGAGAAAACGCCATTCTTCAATTCTAATATATTACATAATATTTCGAGAGAAAGACTTAGTTTTAAAAAATTTACAAATTGCCATTTGGGCTGCTTTATTTTATAAACACCTATTAATCGTGGGGCAAATATTTAACCAAAAATAGAAAATCAACAACGTTACGCCCATATTACAATAGGCTTCTTCAGCTCATTCAACAATAGTGTTGTTTTGATGTTTTTATTTTTAATTAGATGGCGATCAAAGTAGACTCTAACTGTCAATAAGATGGTTAATAATAGTTTGGGAGTCCGTAATGATCTCCGTTTACTTCGATTATAATAATTGTGGTCAATGTTGACCTCGTCGAAAAAAATCGACTATTATTCTGGCAATAGTGCCCGGAGCACCAAACTAAGACCACACTCGCCGAACTGGTCTCTTGCTTTTTGGTTAGATAATTTACATATATTTCATTAATTCCATGCTTTTCTGTGTATTTTCTCCCTGCATTGGACAGTTATTTTTGTAACGCACCGACGGATCGATTAGCATGTTTGCTCTCTCTTTTAAAGGAACTACATCTGCGTTATCTCCCAGAACCACCGTCAATCGCGTTTACATCTTCAAAAGAGATATATTTCAGGTTTCTAAGCGAATGCGTTACGCTTACTTTCAAGTGCTATTTTGTTAAAGGTATATTGTTCCAACTGTATTCACACCAGATATTTTTGTTGCGTGTTCGAGGGAAGTGGTGAAGTTCCCTCCCCTCTTTAGATGTCACTCCCTCCCTCTGTAATGTCATTTTAATAGTGCCTGATTTCAACACATATAAAAATTAAAAAAAATTCAGCTGGTAAAATTAAGCTAAAACAGAGTATAATATAATATAGATCGCTAAATGCAACAAGATTTAGATATAAACTTCCTGAAAGAAATAAAATAGGTACGAATTGAGTTTTTTTTACACTTTGGAACAAATCCAATCGGATAAAATGGTTTCTCTCTAAGTCTACACCTTTAATTAAAATTATTACTACCATTCAAGAATTTTTAACCAATCCATGACTGTTTTACATGGCTGTTTGCCAATCTAAAAGATTTAAGCAAACATATACCAGTAATATAAAAGTAATTGGTGACCGTTGATGAATTATGTTATGAAGAAATGTGGTGAGGATCGGTCAAGAAAGAAACATTCAATTATGCCAACGTTTATCAAGACTTGAATTTAAAAAGCAATACAATGAAGAACCACAATGCATTAATACTACTGTAAAATGCAGAATAATAATAATAACAAACCATAAAAATGTTAAAGCAATAATATTAAACTTACACATAGATAATCGGGAAGATGTGGAAAAAGAATTTTTAAAACACATTTGTTACATCGCAGAAACATAAAAAAGAAAATTAAAAGTTACTAGTTACTTCATCTACAGAAATGAAAGTGGGTTGAATAGGCAAGTGAAATAGATTTAAGAAAATTTTTAGGGGTGGGGGTAGGTGAATGGGAATTCTAGGTCATGTTTTGAAAAAAATCCTTATACGACGCGGTCAAATTATTCGTGTCATTACGAAAATTAAGAGAAAATTTATTGCTTTTGATATATATCATCTTCTTCTTCTTAGTCTATTCCTCTTATACCACTATTGCGGTGTCGTGGGATAATATCATTTCTAACACATTTCTTTTTCTCCAGTAAGTTTCTTTTGCTAGTATGTTTGTTTTAGAAAAATCAAATTTATGATTTTTTTTCCCTAAAATGTTTCGTCACTGCAGTAATTTTGTCTTTTGCCATTTTTATTTCCAGTCTTATTCATGTTGGTACATTCTGTTTTTTAAGTATTGTGTAGTTTGACCAACATAAACAGCTGGACATTGTGAACAGTCTATCTGGTAAACGAGGTCTGATTGTAAGTTGTTGGGAATAGGCTCTTTAAGTTTGCTGTATAACTTGTTAATAGTATTAGTCCATTTGTAGGCTAAAATGATATTAGAGCGTCTAAATGATATTAGAGTCGAAGGCGGGATCAGAAATTTCACTCGCCTTAGCCCTGGCGTTTTCAATGATACAGGGCTGATGTGACGCGCCTATACGTGGTGCACAATGGGCCCAGTTGAGGTCTCCTAGGAGTATGCTGAACCTCCTAGAAGCCCCCCGAGTTTTTAGATTAGATTAGATATATATCAAAAGAAATAAATTTTCTCTTAATTTTCGCAATGACACGAATAATTTGACCGCGTTGTATAAGGGTTTTTTCAAAACATGACTAGAATTCCCATTCACCTACCCCACTCCTAAAAATTTCCTCAAATCCCTTTCACTTGCCTATTCAACCCACTTTCATTTCTGTAGATGAAGTAACTAGTAACTTTTAATTTTCTTTTTTATGTTTCTGCGATGTAACAAATGTTTATATTTTAAAAATTCTTTCTCCACATCTTCACGACTATCTATATTTAAGTTCAATTATTGCTTTAACACTTTTTTTTGTTTTTGTTATTATTATTCTGCATTTTACAGTATTATTAATGCATTGTGGTTCTTCATTGTATTGTGTTTTAGATTAAAGCCTTGATAATGACAGGAGACTCTGTCGAAACGTTGGCATAATTGAATGTTTCTTTCTTGACCGATCCTCACCAAATTTCTTCATAACATACGTATACCAGTAATAAAACAATAACTGTAGATTTAAAAAAGCTAATTTCTTTTTTATTCAAACGTTTAATTTTTAGACTTTTAATTGTTCTTAAATATTACGTAGATACCCAATATTAATTCATCCGGGTTTTTTTCGTGATACCCTGCTTCTTTTTGTGGTCATCGACCGGTATCGGACTCATGTATTTGCTCTCTGCAAGTCTATGTTATTACACTGTTTGACAAAAACAGCCTGATGACGGGCGGACGCCCGAAACCGGTCGATGACCACAAAACGAAGCAGGCTCTCACGGGAAATATCTCTGATGCTTTCCACCTCTGCGGAACCAACCACAACAACCAATATTAATTTATACGAAATTTAATAAATTTTATTTTTTTTACATCTAGAGGGAATTCTGTTACGTCCATTCTTTTTATACCAAAGTCACGTTTGTCGCAAAAGAAAAAGGTTTAAAATAAAAGCAGTAGATCTGTAAATATGTGGTAAATAGTTATAAAGTAAGTACCCTAAAAATCATTGGGGCCATTTCTGAGAAAATGCCAAAAATTGTCAGTACAAGGCTATGCTTTTCGATTTCTGAGTTATCTATTCATTAAATACAGACCCATTCTATTTGTTTTCTTACTCAGGGACCTCTAAAAAAAATCTGGTGTGAAACCAGATCAAGTTTTCTTCTGTTGAAGTAAAACTTTTAATATTACATATGGTGGTAGTGAAAACGTACTTAAGTGGCACAAAATGGGAAGCCTGATGTCATAGCTTTCCAAAACAGTGGCACTGCATGGTTGTCGGATCCCAACATGCAAAATCAAATTTGATTTTCTTTTTGCAAATTCGCCTTTTACACACACACACACACACACACATTCAGAGGCCAAACCACTAAAAGAACAACACTTTTTTAACATTTAGTAGCGATTAAAAGTGATAATTCAAATTCAAACATCTGCCACGTTCGAAACTATTTCTCCTACGCAGGTAAAAAAGAAAGTAAACATTATAAGCAACAAGCTAATTTAAATCTGATCTAATTCTTATAATATTAAATCCGAACTTTCTATAATTTTTCGTTACTGTATGTAGAAAGATAATAAATAATTTAAACAACACTTTTTAATAACTATTATTAATGTTTAAATTAATAGTCTGAAATTTTTATTATAATAAAAAAAGAAATAATTAAATTATTTTATAATCTTCTTTTCTTAACAGCTAATGGAAAACAACGAAACAATATAATATTTATTATATTTAAAAAATATTGTTGTTTGTAATGAAAATAATAATATAGAATTTAAATATAATTATCCATTTTACAACATATATACAAAAATTAGCCAACTGCAGCGCATATAAGTTCAGCTATTTCCGGGCTTGAACACCTAGCTGTAAACTGCATCGAAACCCCATTAGCTCCCATTGCAAGTTTGGCTCTTATTAAAAATTCAGTACCACCTCTGAAAATACCTTTAAAAAAAAAGCCAAAAATGAATGGATTAATTTATCAATGAAATTACATAACAGTAAAAATGAGATCATTAAAAACATCTAACCAGGTAAGGAGAGTGTGAATGAAGTTCTATCCTGGACCTTGGCCAGGCTTACTGGCTCTAAACCTAAAAATTTAACGACCTTGGTAATAGCTTGATCTAAGGTAGTCATGCCAGGCAAATTATAAATGTCTTCACTTTCTGAATATGATGACTCAGCCGATTCCCATGCTCGTTCAAACATATCCTTGTCCATATTCACTTTTTCCATTTGATCGCTAATACTTATTTCTACATCTTCAAGCTTTAAAAGAAAAATGAAAAGAATAATAATCTGCTAATAAATAATTATACCTATTACAAATTGCATTTAAGGAAGCTAATAAATTGGACAATTGTTTTGACAATTTGCACAACAGTTGGTATAAATGTCAAAAGCGCTCCACTTGTTTTTGTCGTTATTGAAACATAGAAAAAAAATCTGATGTGAAACGCTCACACGACTCTCTGTTACTTCAATTCTTATAAGAGTTATAAATGAAAAATTTTCTACAAACTGCAAATTTTACTATATGGTTAAATATCCTCAATGTTATACAATGCGAAAACCTAAACTTAATAAAACGACTTTTTTGAAGAAAGCGTAATCACCCAAAACCTTCTTTTTTTAAAAAAAATATTGTCATACCAACGTAATTGAGAACGCACATTGAGTCAATCGACTATTTTTCAAACTAGATATTTTGGCAACACATTTAATTCTAACTAATAATTCATTTTTAAAGATTACTCTGAAGAATGCAAACCATGTTCGCCGAAACGTTGGTAGAAAATTGAAATATAAAAAATAAAAAATTCTTTGTATTTTTTTTACCCTACCAGACCAGGCTAATTAGCCAATGAAATTCGCTTTTAAAAAATTAATTATTTATTTTTGAATCCTAAGTATACTTACCATATAATCATCATCATAACCTTCATCGGAATCAGGTATACCGGTTGCCGGATCACAATCTTTGACGATAAACCTTAAAGTGGCACCAAAATTGGCTGAAATTGATAAAATATTTATTATTAAATTTAGATTCAGGGCAATTATGCCCAGAAACTGATGCCCACACATACACATCGTTGGCTAAAAGCTTTTTTCGTATTCGAAGGACCTCAAAGCATTGCATTCCTGATGGAAATCTAATTTCGAAAATGTTGAAACTTCTTCTAGGTAGAGAAAATAAAATTCAGACAGTAAAATAAATGTGGAGAAATTAGCCTATGCTCATCTCTGACCAATCCTCGTATAAAACACAGATTGGTGCAGTAAATAAAGAAAAACTATGACGAACTTTTACTATCAATAGTATATTTCAACATTATAAATATGACAATCTTATTAAAGGATGAAAGAGAATTAAAATACTTACTGACAGTTAATTGTAACTGATCTGGATATTGCAGTACAACATACGCGCTATGTGTCTCATTATATGGCAATCTAGGGCACGGAACTTCTTTTACTATTCTCCAGCCTTCACTTGCTTCAATTTGCACCCTAACGTTTTCCAATAATTGATCACTAAGTGTGTTTTTAATGTCAAACTATAAGAATACAAAATGGAAAAATATTAAGATAATTCAACAAAATAGAATATAAACGAAATCGTATTACAAACGGACTGATCAGTAATAACCTGTAATACTAAATGATGAGGGAAAGTAAATTTGATACAATTTACTACATATTCCGTCTCCGATTCGGTAAGTTCAACCGGTTCAGATGCGTGGAAAAGTGGTCCAGGTAGACCAGCAAGTTGTGGAACGAGACTTAGTCGTTCAGCATGGTTGTTAACAGCTTTTGGTAATATTCGTCCAGTTGTGGAAGTAGGTACACCGCTCACATCTGTTTTAATAAAACAATAACCAACAATCTATCTTAAATGAAATTAAAATGACGATAAACTAAATTAAATAATTAGTACATATGTTTCTTAGTCAAACCTGATAGAATGGATCCTTCAACTATTGCATTTCCTTGAGTTTCTTCCAGTGGTGTTACAACAGGAGCCAATGGTACAGACGTTAGATCAAAAACTTCATTCTTTTTTTCGGCCAAATGTTGAGCAAGAGCTTTTTCAAGGCTCACAGGGCATACCTAATTCAATACTTTGATTAAACTACTAACTACTAACGTTTTCAAAAATCTAGATGTAAACACATACAGATCCGCACACACACTTTTCTCCTATTAACTACAAGACTCAACTTCCAATAGCCCAAATTGTATTCAAATCTGAATATCTACGGGATTTGAAGCCATAAAATATATTGAAATGGCATTGTGGAATAAAGTTTCACAATTATAAGTGAAAGAAGTTGAGCTGTAGATTCCATATAATCAAGAAGAATGGATAAATAAGGAAAGAATCGCTAAAGCAATTTTTAATAGGGAAGCTGGAGGAAAAATAGGAAGGGGCATATCCATATCTACAATTAAATAGTAACCTGTATGGAAATGAATTATTACGGGAGAAAGATACATGGCTAGGGACATTTGGAAAAGGCAACACATTTTTATTGAAGAAACCCTCAATAGCGAGAGAAAAAAAAAATTAATTAACTGATATTACCTGTAACGGTTCAACGACGTAATTGTTAACTAAAACTTTGTCCTGTAAACTGAGAATACAATAGTAATAAGTGGCTCTATCCCTAACTTCATCGTCTGTATCCATTTGACATCTTGCTAAAAGAACCTGCAGGTAAAAATGAAGAACTATTTATAAATTCTGGATCATTCAGAAAGTCACTTCTAAAGAAACAGTTATACTCCTCTGGAATAGTAATGATCAGATAGAAACGTTAAACTTACCAATATATTTGCAAGAAGATCCGGACACAAAGCTCCAAACTGTGCTAAAGCAGATACTGCCGCAGCTCTGACAACAGCATTTTCTAATATTACTCTGTTATATATAAATCTTATATATCTGAAAAGTAAGACAAAATTTATAGTAAATTAGGAGAGAACACACTAAATGTGGAGAGAACACACTAAAAAAGGTACTCATCCTTCCACTTCACAACATTACAACAAAAAAATCTAACCTTGAAGGTTGTATAGTTTTTGGACCTTCTTTGCCCAGCAGATGTAATATCCTAACTGCAAGACTTGTATGTTCACAGTCTTCTATAAATTCACAAAGATGTGCTAGACCAATTTCTTTAGCATCAGGATTATCTTCAATAATTGTAATTATAGTATCAGCAATGGAAGCTTTATACTCTAAACCACCTTCATCGCGTAACATAGCCGATAAAAATGTCATCAATGTTCCATGTTTACGTGGAAATTTTCGACATAATGCTCGTATTGCCTAAAAGAAAAAAGCTTCAAATAGAAGTACAATAAAAATCAAATGAATTAGAACTAAGTTTATTTCCCAGTTAAAGTAAACTAACTGCATTATTGCAATGACAAAACATATACATTTCTTACCTGGACAACCACTATTTTGAATTCATCGCTTATTTCAGAGACAAAAGAAGCGATTTGTTTCATAAGTCTATCTACGGCAGATTCAGCTCCAGTTTTCAACAGAGTTGTAATCGCTAAAGTAGCTATGGATCTATTTGAATCGGTTATCAAATTTTCTAGGTCAAGATTGCATGAAGTGACAACAGGTGGATGAGTCATGGCGACCTAGAGAAAACAATCTGGCGTGAAACACTCATTCAACTATCTCTTTTCTGCCGTCTACAAAGTTATAATTGGGAATTTTCTACCAACTTACAATTGTTATGAAATGTTTACTTGTCTTTCTTCGGTGGGAGAACATAAATTTAATAAAATGACTTTTAGTGAAAAGCATTTCCTCCCACAAGCTCAAAGTTTCTTTAAATGAATTTTCTCGAAAAAAAGTTTCAAACAAAAAGGATAGGTCTCTAAATGTATGGTTAATGCACCAAGTTTAATGAAACCCGCCGGTGTTTTTATGGAGAAAATCGTAGAAAACAGATAAAACTACTCTGTGAAGTTGCACTTCCAGTCAACGAATTTTCTTCAAACTCTCAATTTTAGCTACTTATTTAATTCTGATTAATTTTATAGAGATGATGGTACAGTATAATATAATAAAATAGCACTTTAGAGGAAAACATAACCCCACCCTCTCCCAAAACTATCCTTAAGTGAATTTTTCCAGAGAAATGTTACTAATAAAAGTTTTGTATGTGTAGTTGATATAGCAAGTTTAAAGAAAATCGTAAAAGCCGTTTACGAAAAAATCGAAAAAATGGAAAATCCATTTGGTAAAGTAGTGCTTCCGGTTAACCAATATTGAGCAAAACTTATTGTCAGTCCCCTACTGGAACTTAAACGAAATATAAAGTTTGAACTTCCTGCGATTTTCCGTTTTAGAGTTATGCTAACCATGCACATATCCACAGGACGAATACATACAGCGCAAGTTTTACAAAACACTTTTTTGTGCTCAAAGAAACTCAAGCGAGTATTTTCGGTGAAAATTCGATATCGAAAATTTGATTGCAACTTCCCCTAACAACAGTAAGAGAAAATACAAAAGGAAGTTCAAGCCACTTAAAACATGCAAAATTAATAAACGTAAACACTTTTACAATTCATATTTTACTTGATATTTTTACAATTATTCTGAAAAACAATAATTTATATACCTTGTTAAGTGTTCTAACTGCAGCAAATCTAAGTGCAGGTTTTGATGAAGAACAAAATAGTTGCAATACACTGACAGCTGGTGATACTTGACGTGCAGTTGTATTGCGTAGGTTTACCATAGCTGCGGCAGCTTCATAGATTACTGTTTCACTTTTGTGGCGTAAACATGATTCAACAAAATCGAACAGTGCGGAATCTGCGTAATCTCCACCTTCTCTTTCTAGCTGTTTACAAGCTATTCGTATCTGTTCGGACAAATAGGAATGGATATTGTTTTTAAATACAGTATGCATCATTGGTTGGAAAGGAGTTAAGAAATTGGTACAATTCCTGAACAACCTTTTAGTAGCAACCTGAATGGAAGACATGGAATACACAATTCAGCTAAAATAGATCGAAGAATTACTAGGGAAAAGATATAGAAAGCATTGCCCACCTGACTGCCAAAGATTAGCGAAGGAAACTCAGTTCAATCCTGCTATTTTTAAAAACTATTCATATCCTGAGATATTATTGCTATTTACTAATTATTGCATTTAAAATATGAATAGATTAGAGAAAATAAAAAAATATGAACATACCAACATGCACACGGCAAACGGTGACTTCAATGACATTCTTGTAAGCTTGGCAACTAGTTTTGTAACAGCCAATCTATCAGTTTTTCTTATGTGGTAAAGTAAACCTAGAGCATGATACTGCACCATAATACTAAAAAAAAAATAATAATAGGAAAAAATCAAAATATTGTCACGAAGTCTGTAAAAGAATTCAGGTACATCAAGAAAAAGTTCCTACTTTTACGAATTGTACTGTTCTGCTTACCTATCAGAATTGATAGCTTCTTGTGCCTCATTCACCCATCTTTTGACAACGTCTCCAGCAGTTTTGCTCATATGCAAACTGCTGACTAAAGCTGCACTTGCAACTGATGCATTCTTATCAACAATGGCTTGTTTCATATATCGTTCGATTGTATGTAACATTGAAGCCTAAAAAAGTAAATTGCCTAAACTGGTTTTAATGTAAATAAAACTTAGAGGGAGTGAAATGGACTTTTAGCCAAAATAGATCGTCTAGGTCACTGTGGATTTTACTTTTAAGTCCCACTCCCTCTAAACAATTATTATTTAATAATAAATACAATATAAATTTACATCAGTAATGCTGCACAGGGCACGAATTGCAGCTGCTCGATAGAGATCTTCTCTTCCAGTCATATCTTTTGTCAAACTTGAAGTTACTATAATCACATCTTCGGCTAAGGTAGATAATTCTTTTATTCCGAGATAAACCATCCTTCTAAGAACTGCATTTTTGGATTGAAATAGTTTCGTCATTGCAAAGAATGTTTCTGTTGCTTCAGTTGTACCAAGTTGTTCACCCTACGAAAGAAAACATAAAAAATATAAATGGATCAATTTATTAATATGTTAACCGGATAAGTCAAATAAAATATACCAAATACCTGGTTCAAAAGGAACAGTATCTTTGTTAATATTGGAGTACATTTTCTTGGGTTTACAGGTGTATCATTAAATGTCCTAGCATCTTGTAAAACACTTGTTTTGTCGAGATTTTGAAAAGGATTGCCGCCTGAAAAATCATCTTTACTATCAGATTTGGTATTAAATAAATACTCCATTGCTATCACTCCGCCTAGTTACTTTTTAAATCTAAAAATATTTTACAATCTGATAACAAAAGATAAATGAAGTTCCTCTTTAAAAATTCTTATCAACATAAACTACTAGAAGTAATATAACCTGACTAAATTACATCATTCTTAAAAAAAACATACCATCTTCTTCTTCTTTTTTGTCGCGCTTTATAGCCATTCTTAAAACCCAAAATTCTATTTTACATACAAAAAGTACAAACACTTTCCTAAATCAAAACTCGTTCAATAACCGCTAGCACACCAAATCCACGTCGTCAATGGCTACATGGACAATCGAAATAGGGTGAATAGGTTTGCTGCTTTCTAAAAGGTCTTTATAAGTAATCTTATATTTATTAAACGGTAAATTGTTGAATTTGTCTTCTAGACTTTTCAAAAAATAAAAAATGCATCTTTAACATTAGAACATTAGTTTGTTTTTAAGGAATATTATGAGCAAAAACAGGAATATTTTTAATGGATAGTTTCCTAAACTGTAAGCCCGAAAGGACATAACCGCAAAAACGGCAGAATGAGAATCCTTCACGTGGTAATCATGTTATAACCTTATGTGTTATGAAAGGACGTTTTGAGCAAGGTTTATCTAACTTTTGCTAGAATAACACCCCCATTTCTTCGGAAGTTAAATTTAATTAGGGAAAATGAATCAGGACGACGTAAGTAAATATAAGTTTTTTCAGTTTCATTACGTTTTTATTTTTAGGTTTACATATTTCCTGTTTTATTTGTGCAGGTTGTGTGGGGAATAATAAACAAAAGTTTTTGTTCATTTAAAGTAAAGTAAGTTAATCAAATCATGTTTTAATGATTTGCTTTTAATTGTTAATTGTTAATTAAGTGAAGGATGCTACATTTTTCAGTACAAAAGGTCAACAGTTTTGTAGAAATGAATATAATTTGACCGGTCTATGCACTCGTAAAGCATGTCCACTAGCAAACAGTAAATATGCCACAGTGAGAGAAGAAAAAGGAATTGTATATTTATTTATCAAAACAGCTGAACGGTTAGTTTATTCAGAATTTATTTTAAGAAAGCAAAAATATAAGTATTGGTGATTAGTTTTAATATATATAATAAAAGTATCAATTTACAGAACATGTTTTCCAAAAAATTTATGGGAACGTATAAAACTTTCAAGGAATTTTGAAAAAGCTATATATCAAATTAATGAAAATTTACTCTTTTGGCCACAATTTATAAAATCAAAATGCAAACAAAGATTTGTGAAAATAACTCAGTATCTCATCCGAATGAGAAAATTAAGACTTCGCAGACAGTGAGTAAATGTATTTTTTATTTTAAGTAATATCAAATAAATGTCTTGATACTTAAAGATGAAATTGCATGCTTTTTCATGAAGGAAGAAAATTATTCCGTTACAACGTAAAATAGAAAGAAGAACGCGTAGAAGGGAAGAGAAAGCTTTAATTGCTGCCCAGTTAGATACAGCTATTGAGAAGCAATTGATTGAAAGATTAAAACAAGGAACGGTATGTTTTATTGAGTAGTAATATAATTTGCCTTTTTTTAAGAAACAGAAAAATGGTATTACTCATTTACCACTTTTTATTTGTTACAGTACGGTGATATCTATAATTTCCCACAATCCGTATTTGATAAAGCGCTAGAAGCTGAAGAAATTGAAAAGGATGATGAAATGGACGATGAAGAAGATTCCGAGGAAGAACTTGTAAGACATGATCTTCTGTTACATTATTGGTTACTGTTATTTTTTGGTACATTTGAATATTTATTTTTAGGAAATTGAAAAAGAAGTTGAAAATGAATTAGAAAAAGAAATTAATCAAGAAAGGGTGGATAATTATGTAGAAGGTGCCAGTGATGATGAAGAGGAAGTAAGTAAACATTTTTAACACTTTTTTTTTATCTCTTTATTGTTTCAAGAAGTGTTGAATGTCTCAAATTTTCAGCGAAAATACATGTTCCTATGAATCCTATATCTTCTTTTATTTAGGAATCAGATGGTGAAAGCGGTGTAAAAGAACAGATGCCTTCTGATTTTGAACTCTCTGAGGGAGAAAGTGACATTGAGGTAAAAACTTGTAAAAGTATATACAGTAAATAGTATATTATAGAAATTATTCGTAGAAGTATATTATTAGTAAATATTTCTTAATATTGCTTGAATCAATAACAATTCATGTTCCAGGATATTGAAATGGATGTAGAAAAACCAAGTATTTCTACCAAGAAAATGCCACCTAGGAGAAGGCCTCGAGTAGAAATTGAATATGAATATGAACATGATGTTGAAAGAAATAGGATTATTCGTTGACTTTTATTATAAAATAATTTTTTAAAATTAATCTTGTTTTATTTATTATATTGTGTCCTTATTTAAGTAATGGAAAGAGGAAGTTATATTGCATATGGGGCATTCTGTTGATTAACTGATTGCTTACAGCTCCCAGACGCTGCGGAGCGGCTATGTGAGGAACTGGCGGCAGACACTTCGTATACTTGAATATGTGGGTAGGTCCGCAATAATGGATAACTTCGGGGACTTTATCCGTCGTCACATGAATATTAATGTTATTCTGACCGGTTTCGGATTCTCATTCATCGGCAGAATCAGGCTATTAAGTCCGTGTAGGGAGTTGAACAAGTGTAGTACGTGATAGAAACAAAGTGAAGTCAATTCTCTACATGAATTTGATAGCCTGACTCTGACGACGGATGAGAATCCGAAGCTGTCAGGAGGAACCACATTAATATGCATGCTACGACGGATAAAATCCCAGACTTCGTATACTATTAAACAAAAACAAAGGGGTCACGACTTGAAACGACTGCATAAATTATACCTTCTTCTAAATTGCCATTTCAATAAAATATACCGTTCCCTTATATGAATATCAGAGGGGCACTCAAATGATTTATCAAGAGCTCAAGTTAATTTATGCCATTGTACTGCTAAATTGTATATATATTTTACTTTAATAACCACTGTTTACTAGTTTATACTACTCATTGTTGTATTTTGGACGAGAGGATTACACAACACTGTGTGTTTGTATCTGCTCGGACGTCAAGCAGCGTTGAAGGTACTGAGTTCTGTGTCTTCACTTCCAGGCTGGTACTTAATGTTCTAAAAGACTAGAAGAGCTTTCTTCTTTGAAGCAAGTGCTCTTAGTCTGGGTACCAGGACATATGGGAATTTTTGGAAAAGAGGAGGTGGATAGTTTTGCCAAATTAGGCGCCTCTCTCCTTTTCATTGGTCCTGAGCCTGGTGTTGGTGTCTTCAGGCACATGTCTGTCAAGCTTCCAGCTATGAATAGCTTCACAGCATTCATCCCTATGCAATGGATGAGGATACTGGGTTCTCGGCAGTTTAAGATCGAGGGGTCCGGACAGGGCTTTTAATCTGCTGTCTTTACTTTCAGGCAACTGGTTGGTTTCCTCACTGGGCACTGCGGCTTAGGGAGACATCTCTATACAATGGCTCTCATGCCAGACCCCTTTTGTTGGGTTCGTGAGACGGAGAAAGAAACACCCATATATCACATGATGGATTATGAGGAAATTAGGTACGGATCTTTGGTCGAAACATGATGTCGGTGAAGGAGCTTAGGCTATGATAAAATAAAAGAAATAGTCCGATATGTTCAGACTGCAGTAAAACTTAGGTGGGAGAACCCGGGTTTAGACTTTTGTTCCAGACTTGGTAGTTGTTACTTCTTTTTTGGGTAGCTATGTGGGCACACTGAGGCTTATGTTAGCGCAGGGGTTGGTCCTCTCCTCTTTTGATTAATATCAAGTGTTGAAGAAAATTTGTCAGTGTTAACTGTGAGAATTGTACTAAAAGAAGGTCGCATTAGTTCTTGAGAAGCGTGGACTGAAACCGTCTCGGAAAACAGTACAGTTAGAAGGAACTGCGGAAAGGTTGTCAAATTACTTAATAATGGAATGCAATTTTATATATATATTTATATATATAGATAGCAATTTTATTACATTTATGGGAAAAAATGAATAAAAAATGCTAGCATCCTACAACAAACATTTTGCAAATTATCATACATTAACTTAGAAAGAATAAAAAAAAAACAATCTGTTTCTAACAAGATAAACTAACTACCTTTTATATTTATTGTAGCAAAATAAAGTTATAAAAATATACATATATTACAAAAATTTGTTTTGTTTTCTTTCACTTTCACGTAAAAAAGCTACAAATGGTCATAAACATTGCATTGTTTTATAGATAATATTATTATCTTTTAAAATAGCACTGGTTTTGGATAGTATGTTTAATAATAATAATATGGCAGCAAAGTCTTATTCAGTCTTTTTACCATTTATTTAAGTTTTTAACGATTTCTTTAACTTTCAATGGTTTCTTTTATTGTATTTATTACCATATCCAGTTTATCAGCTGCCAATATAAGTACTCGACGATACGGGATCATAGTAATATCGTCTTCAAGCCAATTTCCACTCAAACCTGAGTCCATGTCGTTCTTGACGCAGAATTCAAATCTCGCATCGGCCGCCTAAGAAGGTACACAAAACATTAGTATGTAAAATAGTATAAAGCATTAAACTATTACTAAGGCTCAGGTAAATACAGGGAAACTTAGAGAATCCTGTTTTCGTATTGAGACTACGTATCCATTGACGTTTTTTCATACTGCAATAGGCTACTTGCAGAGTAGCTGCTAGTTGAAGTTTTAAACTAACACAAAATTTGAAAACAGTTATAATCTTTAATCTGCAAATATCCTGAAGAAGTCTACTGCCGTTTATTTTTATTTAAGGCTCGTCAGCATCTATGGTCATTGACGCCCGAAGCCTTCTCAGTGCACTGCCGGCCTCCGGTAGTGTCCTCGTTACAGACTACACTGTCAATCACCAGACAGTGAGCTGTAGAGACACCTAGGGCAGAATGATTTATACCAAAAATCTGAGTCACATCGCAATCCAAAATCCACCAATCATAGTAAAGTTCTTTATTAAGACTCAACTCGAATCATCCGCATGATCTGAATATCCCTATTCTTACCAGTACACCAATATAATTACTCTACATCCTCAACTTTTGCTCTAATTCGTTATCTTTACCCTTCTCGACAAACATCTTGGGCGATTTCTATCTGTGGCCTCTAGTGAATGATGACTACTTGTTTAATGACATCGACTCCAGTACCAGCGATAATGCGTTGTCATGAGTAATTTAGAGTAGTCCCTCCGTTCAGTTAGTTTTTATTTAATTTTTGTCATAATTATGAGTGTATTCACTTATTATAATGTTATATTATAATACCGTTGTAGATTTTATATTTAGATTATGGAGTTAGACATTCTGCTGATTTTTTTTTTTTTTAATTTTGTTGATGTGAATCATGTCATTTATGTAGTTCAGGTATAATTTCTGTAATTGTCAGATTTTTTTTTTTTTTAATGAATAGCTCCTACTACAACTTTCCTGATTGAAATAGCGTTGGCATGCATTTTTGATTTCAGAATCATATCAGAACATGTCAATGCAATAATATTAAGCACAATATAAAAAAATAATCAAACTATATTACTTTCTTAAAAAAGATGCAAACAACTTTTTCCTAAACGTCAAAAATGACTACAGTGTGGAGTAAAGCTTTAAATCAAAACCTTTTCCCCTTCCCAAAAAATAAATACCTGGTCGATCAGTTCTTCCTCAGGATTCGACCAAACAATTTCCTGTTCCTGTCCGGCCTTCCCCTTTTTCTTCTTCTTATTTTTAGCTTTTTCATCCAGCTTGTACAATTTACAAATGAAGATATAATATGAAAAATCAAATGGTTGCTTCTTATCGCAAGCTCTTTGAATTTCTTTGCTGCAATTTTCAAAATGATAACAATATTAATACAATTACTTAATAGTTTTTTTTTTTAAGTAATAATATTTGTTTTTAAAATATATGAAATGAATATATCACCTCAATGACTCAAGAAGTGGTACAGATATCTGCGATGGTATGTTTACAAAACGTTCATTGATGATCAACCCTAATGGTTTTGATTCATCGTCCAATAAAGTTCTAATAAGTGTATTGCACCTGTCAGTACCATGTTCGGTACTTAGTTCTACCAAGAGTGTTCTTAACTGTGATATGCATTCCAAGTCCTATAAAATAAGAAAACAGTCATTTATAAGTGAAGTGTATTGCTTGTTCTTCATAGATCTTGCAGAGCTAGTAACATGTATGTCTATCACCTAGAATATAATAGTAACCAATTTATCTCGCTTCTCCTAGTAGATATTGACAAAAGGCTACAAGGAATATTGTTGGTTCACTATATATTAAATTAGCAAAAATAAGTAACATAAATAATATAATGCACCTTATTACTGTTCCAAAGTTTAATTATTGTACTACTGACAAAAAACAAAATAGTACATACTCAACACTTTGGTTTAATATTTCATTGTCTTCGGTAAGAAGTTGTAATCATGCAATTTTTACTTACTTTAATGCTAGTAAGAGGAAGTATTAGATTAGCGATCGTGCCAGATTTGAGAAATTGAGTTTTCCCCCGAAATACATGTTCTAGTATCCTCTGAATACGAAAAAATGCTTTTAACGAATGGTCTCTCTGTATGTATGTGTTAAAAGAATATCTAAAAACGAAAAGTCGCAGGAAGATACTACCACCGCCAGATACGAAGATTTTGGCAAAATCCATCAACCGAAGTGCGATTTTACTTCTTTTTCTCAGTTTTTCGTGATTTTCTCAAAAACAGCTCTAACGATTTTCTTCAAACTTGTAAACAATCTACACCATATATACCTATCAATTTTATTTGAAACATTCTCCTGGGAAAATTGATTTTTTGGAGGTTTGGGGAGAATAGTGGCGTTATGCTTTCCTCTACAGCAGGGGCCCGCAGCCAACAAAAATTTTAAACTAATATAAATAAATAATTTACTATGCTTTTTAATACTCTTCAGATATATTTGAGGTGTCTTTTGGGATCTTAAGGAGTGAGGGAAAATATCTCGGCTCGAAGTTGGTTTTTCTTACGTTTTCACAATAGGAAACACGCTCTTCAGTTTAAAGTTGTCTAGATGTGGCCTGCCAATTTTCAAATAGAACATATAGAGATGCAATCTAACATTCAATTTAAAGAATGGACTTTATAAATCCTATCTTCCCAAGGGAATTATATCCCTCGCCTCACAATCATGCATTATACAAGTCCTTTTTTTTTGTAGAAACATTTGTTGAAGAGCTGAAGAAAACGAAGTGTAAAATTAGAACCCAAATAAACGATAGAGTACCTTTAGAACTCACTGAGATTTGTTATATAGTTTTTTTTTTTAGACAGCTCAAAGCATCCCTTCCAAGATATGATCTCTGAATCCTGAATCTCATATCCTCCCTAGGGATATGTCTTCCTCAGCCTAGTATCTACACCGAGCTGCCAAATCTCCTTTGAATAGTAACATCGCATCGATGTATTGAGGTCTCCTCCACCTCCCCACAGAATCTGCACAGGCTACCATCTTCAATCCACAATGTCCCGTGAGGAAACCCGTAAGCATACGGAGCTTATTTTTACTTAGACTGATGACACGTTTTGTGGTTATAACTTCCCAGAGGATCTTAGCTTGCCTCAGCCCTGATTGTTATATAGTTAGTTAGTTATATATTAGTTTCTCAAATACAACGTCAACTATCCAACTAGTTTCATGCTGTCCACTATTACTTTTATAGTAAAATGTTCGAAATGTTAATTGTTACTTAGATAAATAAATTTCTATAGAAGTCATCGATATTTTGATTTAACACAACCTTTATCTTATACCTACTGTGAGTTGTAAAAATTTGCGCGGGATATCAGCTAAAAAATATTTTTCCTAATCAGCTACCATTGTAGTTTGTATTGTAAGGGTGGCCCAAGACAGTTTTCTTCTTCCACTGCGGCCCTGATAACCCAAAAAGTTTGACACCCCTGCTCTAGAGTACCAATTATGTATAATATATGGTTTTACCATCTACATATATTAATAAATATTTGAAGCACTGACAAAATTTCACGAATATGTAAGAAATATTTTTATCAAATATTTTGAATTTTTTTGTATCGGAACAAAATTATGTCAAAAATTCCCTAGGCAGAGCCTCACAGTTTTGATACAAATCTTATAACTGGACATGCAACTGTTCACTAACTGTTTCACTTCAGTTTTTCGCAATTTTCTCGAAAACGGGTTCAAAGATTTTATTTAAACTTAAAGCCTCCTCCCTTTTATTTGTATATAGTTGATCAGGAATTCATTTTGGGAGGGATCTAAGGCAATGACAACATTGAACATCTTTCCAAAGTATTGTTATTTATATAATAATATTTATGTAACTCCCCAATAAAACATGCATGTAAAATGTAATCCTATTTCATAACGTTAAGGGCAACTGTACGTTTAATAAAATGTCTAATTTGAAGAATATTTATCAATTATAAACCAAATAACTGGAATAAAAGAAAGTCGTCTGAGTGGGTCACACATTTTTTTAACGATATCTTAAGACGAAGTACTGTGACAGTGACAAACTTTTAAAATTGAGTTTCCACAGGAAATGACAAATTTTGAACCGCCCCATTATATTTTTTGGAAATTCAGATTGCAGTTAAAATATTGCATTCAACAGTTTATGATGAAATATGGAAACTGTCGGCACATTATAATTAAATTTAATAATAAATAGTATTTTATAATGCACCTTATTACTGTTCCAAAGTTTAATTATTGTACTATTTACAAGAAAGAAAAATAGTACATACTCAACACTTTGGCTTAATTTTCAATCATTTCATTCAAACTAATAAAGAGAGCAGAAAAAAAAAGTTATTGTTATTTGTATGACTCAGAAAAGTTTTATTTCTCATTGGGAGAAAAAATGATTCACCTTATGTTTGTTTATTTAATGTTTACTTGATAGATAAATCCAAAATAAAATTCTAGATTAACTATTGTGTTTTTCTTAATAGTACTAATGGTAAACTTAATTAAAGAATTTAATCACGACTTTAACAATTTTACAATCACTTCTATTGATTGACTTTTTATTACTTACCTTTTTCTCAGTTAGATTGATTACCGAGGTAATTCCAAACACATCGTCTCTTCCATCATCGTCCTCATCGTCATCTTGACAATCGTCTACATCGCCTTGCTGAAAAATGGAAACGATTATGAAATTATAATGATAAAAAAAAGAAAATAACTCTAGGATTGTTAAAATTAATAATAATAATAATCATGGCTAACCTTAACAACACTTCCAATAAAATTTTGACTGATAATTAGATCAGTAAGTTCGGCTAAGTTTATATGTGCTTTCAGAAATAATTGCTGTAAAAGTTGTTTAATACCATGATAATCAGTATCGCATGGATTTCTACCTTCAAATTCAACTTGAATCTCCTAAAAATAATATAAATTAAATAACATTTAATAGATTAATTAGATAATATCTTAAAACAATGGCACGTGGTCACAAATCATGAAAAAACCAACCTCACCACCGGTATATGCTTCACCTTCTTCATTTTCTGATGAATATACATCTGAATCTTCACTACCACTTTCTTCAACTTCAAAAGACCGTTTTTTCAAAGGGGTAGACATTTTCAGATAGTCACAAATTTGTACTATTAAAAAAAGAAGAAGGGTTTCTAAAGTGATTGCACTAACCCAACAGACAGGTTGTCAATAAAGAATGACAAAAATGGACCTCCCTACTTCTCTTCACTTCACTCACGGGTTTCCAATGGCAACTGCTGCGAAGGTGGGAGCGATGAAGGCTGGTTGGGAGTTACAATAATGACGCTTGTTGCATTAAACCACGCCCCGAAATGAAAATTTATAATTATTTGTCGTTTTTTTTATAGCTCTATTTTTTTTTTTGTCAACAAAGCAGAACAAACATACTAATTAAAATAAAACAATGTCTAAGCTAATTACTGTAGTTAACATAATCTCTTGCATATCTTCTATCCAATTATTCAATGTTAAGAAATTCACCTAACTCAATCTCAACAAAACAATGAATTTCTGTAATTGCATTTAGCGAAGAAAACACTTATACATAATGAATGCATGAAATAAAACCTTTTAAAAATTTTGCATTTAAATAGTAGTTATAACAAAAAATAGAAAGTTACACTTAAAACATTAAAACCTAAGATATTTAATTTAATACCAAAAAGTAATTTACTGCTGATAAGTGAATTTATTACAAGCAAACACAGACTTTATAATCCAAGATAATTTTAGAAATTGGTACGAGGATGTAAGGTCGATTCATCAGAATTCCCCTTTAAAACAATTAAAAAAACCATATATTGGCATCCATACGATCTATTGGAAAGAGAAGTAACTAATAGTCACCGACGATAATTCACAGTATTTCCATGAGAGAGTGCTGGCATTTGAATATAAAAATTTTCTGAAATTATTAATAGTTAATATTCCTTAAAAATTTTATTTCAGAATATTATGCTGTATGTGCCAATTATAGTTTATTTATGATTACTAATTGAATATGTGCATATATATATATTATTTAATGTTCCTATTTGTTTATTTTAATATTATTATTTTTGTTTTAATATTATTATTTTTAAGTTATATTATTCTGTATTCTTAAATGACACTTTATTATTATATTTATTATTATGTTGTTATTTAGAGTTTATGTTTAATGTAGAAATTTGAATATGCTCACTTCTAATTAAATGTAATACTTGTTTAATTTTATTTTTGCTATTGGACTTAATGTCTTGTTTTGTAAATAGTTATTTCTATTCCAGAAATAATCTCAGTGTTCACAAGGGAGTCCAACAGAAAGTTTTCGGGCAAAATCTATGAAATGGAAATATCCCTTTATTGAATGAATTTTTCTGTTTCTTTGATGATTCCTATGATTTTCTTTGAACATGTATAAACTAGACAAGCAAAGGTCTATCACATTTATTTTAAACATTTTTTCGGGTACGAAAAGTGGTTTTGGAGATGGCTTGGGCTTCCCTCTAGGGTGCCATTTCTGTCCATTACATATTTGCAACATTCCTAATTGCTATTTTACTAAATTTTCGGAATTGCAACTTTCCTAAACGACTTTTTTATTTTAAAACGATATTCCAAATCTAAAATAAATCATGGTAACTATTATCTGTTAGTAGTAGGCAACCGAGGGCTCCGCATCTAGGGCCATTCTTTAAATTACGCTAATACAAATGTAAGTAAATAATTCTACAAGTGGGTGAACCTCATATAAGTCAAAGTGTGGTGACTCTGCCTGCCGGAGGCTCCGCCCCAACAGGGCACCTTTCCTATTACATCAATATGAACCTCACGGACTGTATTTACTGAACACACAAATAATTAATGATTGCATGGGCGATGTCTACGCCTGGTTTTGCTCAGTTATAGGAGAATTGTACACATATATTGAATCCGTCATTACCACCTTGATTGTTCTAGTTGGTGCTAGCTATTTTAAAGTAGGTGTTTAAAGTTTCAAGCAAATTCGAAGAACTTTCGATTAGATTTAATTTTGGAAGGAAAATATTTTCACCTCGAATATTAGCTTTTCTTTTGATGGTGCTATTGCTAACTAGATGGAATTAGTTTGATGACTAAATTCGGTCAAAGTGCCCCCAAGTCAACGCTGGCATTACATGCTGTTCTCTTTACATTCTATCTCAGCAACTACTGGGTTGTTGTCATTTCTTTTTGTGGTGCTAGCTCTACTGAATATATTTACAGAATTTCATTTGTAAATTCAAAGATGGCAGCAAATTTCTTTGATCTTTGAACGTCCGCACTTCGGTTACTAGGGGGTGGTGCCTAGCTTCTGTTTTTGTGTTACTTGGTGATGCTAGCTAATTGTTATCAGATGCATTAAGTTTGGATTCGAAATTCGATCAAGTTAACGCTTTTCTATCATATGGTTGTCGAAATTCCGAGTTTGAAGAAAATCGGATGGCGGAAAGTGCGTTTCTACTGACAAGTATTTTTCTCTTTTCTGTTATTTTCTCTAAAACAGCTTCCACGCTGTTTTTTAAACTAAGTACGTGAACAATACATACAAAAAGCTAAAACTTTTATTTGAAAAATTTCTCTGTGTAACATCATCTAAGGGGGCTTTTTGGGGGAAGTATGGGATTACGTTTTCCTCGAAACTGCCATTTCAATTCATTATATAATTGTGTCACCTAAACAGAATTAAATATGTTGCCAATATTTCGAGTTACAAGAAAGTAAGTAACCAGGAGGTGAGTTTTCACCATTTTCTCCATAAAAACACCGCCGAATTTCAATTAAATTTGGAGCACTAACTAAGAATTTAGAGATCACTTTTGTTTGCAACTTTTTTCCGAGAAATTCATTTAAAGAAATATTTTCGGGGGGGGGGAGCTTTCCTCCAAAAAAAATCATTTTATTAAGTTTAGATTATCCCAATGACATAAAAATGAAATCAAACATTTAGTAAAAATTATAAATTTGAAAAAATAAATTCAATAATTTTTTGCATTAAGAGAAAGTCCTGTGAGTATTATACATCAGGTTTGTTTTTGCTTCAGTGTACTGTTTACACAAACATATACAATCATTGAGAAAGTAATTCTACTTTATTTCCAAAGAGAATTCTAAACGATTAATTCAAATCTTCAAAATATAATTTAAAAAAAGAAAACTATATTAATTACATTTGTAGTTGGAATATTTAAAAAAGACCAGAGATATTATTTGTCTATAATCTTAATAAAAGAAAATTTACCTGCGGTTTGACCTAACTGTATCCACTGATAGAAATGTTTACAAATGTCTGAAAAAACCCATTACCTATTGTTCTATTTTGTATTAATGGTCAGTTAGCATCACAATATATTTTGTCAAAACTATTGATCAAATACTGGGTTAATTCCAAGTAGTTTTTTTCTTCTTCCAAATACAATATTTCTGGAATTTTCCAATTCTTTATCTTGGTTATTATATACTCAATCTTATTTTTGTAGAAATAATAACTCAATGCTTAATTTGTCTTTAAAAAAAAAAAAAAATAATAATAATATATAATTCCAAGTTCATACAAACAAATCTAATACTTGTAGCTATTCAATATGGGATGACCTAAAAATGCTTTTTGTAAGTACAATTAAGATTATCTTAGAAAATTAAATAATTCCGTAAGTTTTATACTTTCTCTTAATACTGTAAGGGGGACTATTGTTGTGAAAAATGACGATATTAAATATTGCCAAATAAATACGTTTTATGATTCTCTAAATATGAACACAATATAAAAATCTTGTGAAAAACACCAAGATGAAAATATCTTACGTACAATTGTTACAGTTCTATTTTTTCTTAAAAATCACCATACATGAAAGTGTGCAGATTCCTTAGTACCAGATGATGGGAGGAAACCTCCTTTGTTCATATCTAATCTTATAATCTCGTCTCAAAACCCCATTAAATCAATTGATATCAGAAATATTGATTTCTTTTGTTTTAATATTATGAATACTAATGTGTGCTAAATTTTAGGAGAATCTTTGGAACCGTTTTTGAGGAAAAAAAAGAAGAGGATACTGCCTAATTGTTCTCTTCTATATTATTATTTTACCACTTTGAAAGAACTTTTTATGTTTTAATGGCGCCCTCCTACAAAGCAGACTCCTAAAAAAAAAATCAATTTTAATAGAAATGTACTTTTATTACTATGTGCAATGTTTGAAGAAAAATGTATTTTTTTTTTTTGGAACCAAAATTGCGAAAACTTGAAATAAAATGATCAATAAAGTCGCACTTGTGAAAACTTTTCGTATCGTTTTACTACATGGTAATATAAATGAAATTTTAAGTTTGAATTTCCGGCGATTTTGATTTTTGAGATTTTCCATCCTTGCAATAAGCTCTGCTAAGTTGTTTTTACTTCCTGTTAATGCTGTAGAGTTGTTTGAGAAATTCTAGATTTTTTTTTTCAGATTTTATGATCTTTCTTTCTTTTTAGTTTTCGGTCAAAATCCATCAACTTCAGAAATGAGATTTACTAAATTGTAGATTTTATGTTTGTCATGATTTTCTCGAAAACAGATTCAATTTATTATCTTTAAAATACCAACTATGTATGTAATCTACCATTTTTATTTATATAATAATTTCAGAGAATTTATTTTCCCGGGGAACCATGACTTTGGGCCTCGTAACGTTTCATTATATTAGTATTTCAATATATTGAACACTTTTCTCTATCCAAAAAAAAATTATGAAGGCTGTTCAAGATAAAATGGAAAAATTTCAGTGTCTGAAGAAAATTTGTAAATTTGGTGGTGGAAACGGGTTTTATTAAATTCACTATACGAAACAGTTTTAATACTGTGTAAACAATGTAGAAATTCTATTTTATTATCAAATATTGTGCACTGCCGGCCTCCAAACAGTATTCTCTATCTACAGACAACACTGCCCATCACTGCACAGTGAGTTGTAGAGGCTCCTAGAAAGAGAAAATCCAAGAGCAGCATGCTGGATTCGAACCCGGGACCTCCGCGTTGCTAGTCCAGCGCGCAACTAGTGAGATAATTCCTTCCTGCTCTCTTGGCTTACGCCAATTAACTAGGGACGGAGGCCTTAGTATGTGTACCGTGTTTATCCTTGTCTGTAAAGAGTAGAGCGTATAGGGTTTAAGTGTATTGTGTACTGTCCTGACGAAGTGCATGGAGTACTGAGCTGTGGTAACCCGTAAGGTCGCTACTCCCCAATTAATGCATTTAACGGTTACCCCTTGCGGGCATTTGAAGGAGTGAGAGAAAGCACTGTGTATTTTTAATTTCTCTTGCTCCTAGTACATTCCGCTTGTGTAACACTATGGGATCTGTCAGAAGTATATGTCAAAATTCCCCAATCGGAAGTATCATTACTGAAGGGATTTTTCAGTTTTTGGCGATTTTTTCAAAAATGGCTCTAACGATTTTCTTTTAACTTATCATATCTACTATATATGTGATGAGCTACAACTTTTATTTGAAACATTTCTCCAAGAAAACTTATTTATTTAAGGGGGCTTTTGGAAACAGATGGGTATACAGATTTTATACATTTGATTTAAACAGATGGGAATATAAAATAAATTCCGAGCTTGAAAAAAATTGGTGACAGAAACTGCGTTTTTATTGAACAGTCTTTTCATTTTTCAAAGAATTATTAAAACATCGATGGATTTCATACTTTTTGGTTTACCAACTATAAATACAGTATAACTTTTGTTCGAAAGAAGTTTTGTGGGACGGAAAAGCTTTTCATAAAAAAGCATTTTTTGATATAAAATTGAAGACAAGTAAACATTTGTTGTGGTGGTTGGTTCCGCAGAGCTGGAAAGCATAGAGACATTTTCCGTGATAGCCTGCTTCATTTTGTGATCATCGACCGGTTTCGGGCGTTCGCCCATCTGCCTATTGTAATGTCTATTATAGAGTGTGTAAACTGAATTTGCGGCGTGTGCAAGTCTGTGTTGTCACACTGTCTGACAAACGCATCCAAAGATGGGCGAACGCCCGAAACCGGTCGATGACCACAAAATAAAGCAGGCTATCACGGAAAATGTCTCTGAAGTAATCATTTAGTAAAAATTACAAGTTTGAAGAAAATTGTTCCCTTGTAACTATGAAGTGTGAAGTAAAAGAAAGTCGTGTGAATGTTTCATACCAATTTTTTTTTTTATTAAAGTTTCAAGGTGATGGAAATAGTTGCTCCAGATAAACCTGGAAATTGCAAAATATGGAAATATCTAAAATACCCTATGAAATCATAAAATATCAAAATTAGATGAAAACCACAAAAGTAAGATGTTGTCGCGAACACACTGAAAAATTTCTGTTCTGTATATTGCAATTCCTTGAAATTATTGTTATTTTAATGAAATAATTATTATCCTTAATTATTTTTGAGATAGTGGAAATGTACACGGTATTAGAATAGAGATTGTCTCTCCTTCATATTTTTGAAATTTATTTTACGGGGGATTTAGAGAAGTGGGGTGACTCCAAAAGACTATTTCATCATGGAGTAATTAGCCTGTATAGTATCCAAGGGTTCTAAATATCTAGAAAAATATAAAGTTTGAATCTTTTACCATATTTGCACTATTTTAATCCATCGCAGCATGGATTCTTCCTAATCAGTAGATACCTTTTCAATAAATGATAACTATATACATTCAACAGATTATATCTAGCCTGCTTCTTAAATTTAACTTTAGAAACTTTTACTTTAACATAGATCTCAGTTTATTTATTACTAAACAATTTTTAGTTAATAATTTTTTACTATCCAATATGAGAAAATTTAAGAACAAAATAAAGATGGGGGTAGGATTACTACAATTTGGGCAAATATCATTGTTAGAACAATCCCCTTCTATTGAAAAGTACCGTTACCTCCCTATAAAAGTAGCCCTTTGGTTTGATTTTCCATAGAGTTCGAATTAGTACTTCAGTGTGTGTGTAATACTGCAACCAAATTTGTGCATATAGTGAAGTTTTTCATTTTTATTGTTTTATGAATCAGTGGAAAAGCTCATCTTGTAAGTTACAAGTTTTTTCTTTTAGATTTCTCTTTGGAGAGATTACGAATTTCGGATTCGTGATATATTTTCCTGTTGATTGTACTTTCAGTATTGATGTGTTTATTTGGAATTTACATCACTGGGGGTACGTCAACATGAAAGTGTATCAACATTGCATCATTTTAAATTGTTTTTTGCTCAATTTGTATTTTTTTAATTGAATATTTTCATTGATTCTCTAAAGATCAGTTTTGTATTGATAGTAGTCTCCCAATGGTTAATTACATTGCCATTGGGTGGCATTATCAATGTAAAAATGTCCTTACTTTACTCCAATCCAGCACAAGTGCTTTATTTCGATACTTAGAGTTATTCACCAACGATCTGTAAGATAACTTTTTTCTGTTGATAATCTCCTGGTAATGTCAGATTTTACATCATCACTGGGATTGGTTATCAATATCAAAGAGTATATTCCAAAAAAGATTTGGTATAGAGGATTAAAAATTGCCAAGTATAGAAAATAAAAACCCAGTATTTTCACATTTCATAGAAGAAAAGAAATCTATCGTTCACCTCTGACTGGAAATTCTGTTTTTTTGTTGATAACCTCCTGGTAATGTGGGAAATAGTTATCATCACTGGGAGGCCTCATCAATAAACAAAGAGTTTTTCATTATATGTCCAGTGGATCTGAAATCAAGAGCAATTATTCATACTCTTTCGGTTGCACACAATGTATGTATGTATCTTTTTGTTATATAAGAAATTGTACCAAATTTCCATTATCCTAAGATTATTTCAAGATTTTTCATACAGAGACAAATGTATTTTCACAAATATGTGAAATTTGAGTTTAAAGAACATTTTCCATTTCGTATATGTAATTGTATAACAGGAGTGGGGAAAGTAGCGTAAGTGTTTCACATCACATTCTGTACAATTTTCTGAAAAATTCATTCGTGGGGATTGTGAGGGAGAGGAAGTAATTTGAATGTTTGGCACAAGTATTCCGGAATTTATTTTTCCCCCGGAGAAATTGTTGACGAATAAAGAACCTGAAATTATATAGTATGGAAAAGAAATTGTATTTTTTTTTTTTAATTCTTTTAATGAGAAATTTGATATTACAATAGCATTACATTTTTATAATTTTCATTATTTTTGTAGAAACATATAATACATTTTATTTTTAAATGTGCTACAAATTTCCAGATAAAATATTTATAATATAATAATTTTATAATTATTTATAAATATGCTTGTTATTTTTTGAAATTGACATTGTCCATTTTCAATAAAATGGCATAACAATGACTTTGGAGTTTTTCTTACATTTTTTTTTTTTTTTAATAATTTGTAATTTTCTTTTTAATTTCTTATAGAGATCTTACACATCTATTATAATTTTAATGTGTGTATATATATATATATATAAATACACTAGAAATCAATAATTCCTATATTTACTAGAAAATCTCTTAACAAATAGAAAATACATTAGAACTATTGAAAATTATAAAAGCAATTTTAGTTTTAGTAAAACTCCGGATTACACTAAGTGTAAACATTTTATTTGCAATATATTATAATGGTAAGAAGTTATATTTGTTTTAATGGTTGACATGTGAAGATAAAACAACTTTTACAGGATCGATTTTTAGACGTTTGTTACATTCAAATCGATTGTCATGCAACAATAGAGCGAAATCAAGGAATCGATCTGACCTAGTCTTTATTTCTGTTATGCTATTTTTGTAAAATGGGAATTAAAAAAAAAATAAATAAATAACCTACAATAATAAAATGTAAAACATTGGTAAATGTGAGACATGAAAAATAGAAATTACTTTCAAAATTTAGTGCAATCCAAATTTAAACTTAAGAAAAAGAATTGTTAAAGCAATTATACAAAATTAGTCTTACAGAAATTTGAAAAGTAACTTTCACCAGTGTGAAACTTATTAAGTGAATTTCTAATTCTACATATATATCTGCTTTATCAAAACAAAAATGAAAGAAATAATACTAAACTAATCTTATGATTAAAATAAGAATCTAAAGTATAGGTAAGTCTTTCAATGATTTGTTATTAATGTTACTAGAGAGTACAGACATATAAATCATTAATCAACCCTTTTATATATGAAATTATAACTAATAGTAAAATATATATACTTTGTAAAATAATTAACCTGTACACAAATTATGGAAAATATAAAAGAGAGTCAATTCTATTGGAAAAAACACAAAAAGCTGTAATGTAAAGGTATAAGTCTGATGATATTTCAAATTTGATTATATTAATGACGGAATATGTAAATATTAATATTAATTTGTCCTATTTTCATCTACTTTTTGAAAATTTTAATATTTTTCTAATAAGAGCGAATAGTATTGGGACTATTACTTTCTCTTACATCTAGTAAGAGGAAGTATTTTTTTTTTCAAATAATTTTATTATTTAAGAAGGTACAATATATATATATTTTGGTTCATGTACCCAATAAAGGCACTAAAGTATGGTTCAATAGTATTTATTTTAATATATTTATTATAAGGAAAATAGAGGAAAAATAATATTAGAAGGAAATATTATTGGAGAGGACTATTGTAATTCTGTTCAGATTAAAAAAAAAAGAGACAAATTATTCAGCAACAAAGTAGCAGATAGACTTTAAAATTTTTGATTGTCTTATTTAGAAATGGACTATGAGAATTTTATATCAAATCGGGGTTTCGGGGATATTTTATACAAATTTTAATTTTACTTTTTCATATGGCCCGGAAGTTTTATGTTGGAATAAATTTCAAGAACAAAGATTCTGGGATCCCAAATATTATTCATAAAATATTAAGTAAACATTTTTTTTTTTTTTATAAAAAAGAGAAGGTTAAATGAGAAAAACCTAAACAGAGTTGACCAGCTACTAATAATTTATTTAACAACAGAAGTGCTGAATGTGACTAGTTAGTTTAGTATACTTATGAAGGTTGGCATAATTTTATACATTATCAGCTTTTAAAATTTGTAAAGATACAATTAGAGTACCTGCCCAGAATTGTTAGCTATTCCTTGGAATATGGATCAGATCTCGCTTTCAGGAAGGAGCTATTGGGATATAATCGTGGTTGGTCAACTCCACGGTGGTTCGCTATCTATATTGTAGATAAATTTACCGACTGTCATGGGGACTTGGAAGCCACTGCCCTGAGGAGTTAGTGGTTACCGGCCGAAATTTAAGGCGCTCCCGTTTGTTGTGTCGAAAATGGCAATTGGACTACGTGATGAGCTTGATAGTGCGCTATGATGACAGGAGAAAGTAAAATTCCTTGGAGTTGTAGGGTGGTCTGGAATCCCACCCCTAATTTACCAATCTTTAGCCGTATAGTGTTGAACTTTCTTTTTTAAAAGTTTCAGACTCAAATAATCTTAAACATACTTAAAATATTCCTAGCTTTGAATCTATAGCTCTAACCGATCAAGTCACAATTACCAAAACAACAATGGTATCAATTACTCAAAAATCACTCAAACAACAATGGTTTGTGGACAGCATCACAAAATCAAAAGAAATTAATCGTTTGATAGCGATTACAAAGTCGAGTTTAATGAATTTTTTTTTTGTTCATAAAAAAAGTAAGAAATCTTGCTATAAGAGAGAACTGAGTGATAAAGAAGTTAAGTTCTTCAAGTTTTGATGGTTTGGGACTTCATGAAGAATAAAACACAAAAATGAAGGGTATACTAACGGTTAGTAAAAAAGTTATGAAAATGGCAGTCATGATAATTGAGGGAATACGCCAGAATACTTGGAAAGTTTGTTAGCATTCTACAATGATTGATTAACAATTAATCACTGAATGTAATTTCGGAAATGTTCTCAAATCGATGTATGGGTTTGATTGTTTCATGACCGGGAATGGTAGAAACACAGTCGTCTAATCGGGATAACCAAATTTTAGCAAGCTTAATAGTGTCTTTGGAAATATTTATTGAAACTGAAAAACATTTTAGGGACACCTAAGACATCAAAATGTGTACCATTTTCCAAGTAGTGATTCAAGAAAATCTAAAGAAAAACCTAACCCGATGGCTATTTCGGCTAACTCTGGAAGCTTTTCTTTGAATGTATTTTATGGTCCGATTTCCTATAAAAATTACAGTAAATGTTTTAATAGGATTTTGAAATTTGTGAAAAAAATCATTTGAATTTTTCCTATAAAGCTTTTGTTTGATTGAAAAAAGAAGTTTTTAATATTTAAATAGTTTAGTAGGATGTAATGAGAAGAGCAAAGTTGTAATTCAATACCATAGACATAATGGGGTACAGTAGACTGGGAGGGGTCTGAGTATCAGTGTCCGTCATGATTGTCCACTATATTTACTTTTACCAAAATGTTTGTTAATTTTGGGAAACCGGCCCATTTTTTTTCCTGCAACAGTAAATAAATATACAAAACATTCCGTTAAACACAAAAAAGAAAAGGTTTGAAATGTAGAATAGCAACCTCTCTCACCTTTTTCATATTTATCTATATTAGAATGATGAAATTCATTCACAATATGTCGCATGATGGTTATTTGGAAGTTATATATTGGTAATTTTTCCTATTTAAAAATTCATAATTGAACTAGTTTTGAAAGATAGTAATGCCTCCATTTATGGTAATAGGGACTGCAAATACTAACGAGGGTTATAAAGAATATATATAATAAATATTTTTGTCCCTAATTTGAAAATGATGGGTATAAAAACTTTTAGATATTTTTTTAAATATATGCATTTTACTTTATATTTTTTGGCAAGTGTTTTCTAACACATATGCATAAGAAATGCTGGAATTATAGCATGAATTCAAATTTAAAACACAATTAGTATAGTATTAGGTATAAAATGTAGAGTCTTAAGATGTGCTTCTTACTGTACATAACTTATAGCAGCGATATTTGCTCTGCAGTGCCCAGACACCAAGACAGACATTTAAGTTCCTCACTTTATTATTTTAAAATGTATTGGGAAGCGATAAATTGAAGCAGGCAATTTACTTTATTTGTACGGAAAAACTGTGGATTTAGTTGTAGACTATGGAATTAAAATATTAAGCATCACACTTGATATAGGTACAATTTGTAAAAGTGCTTGCAGAATGGGCTGTAGAGTAAGGAACTCATCAGAGATACTTTCCGTGATAGCCTGCTTCTTTTTGTGGTCAAAAAAACAAAACAAAAAGAAGCAGGCTTTCACGGAAAATATCTCTGATGCTTTCCTGCTCTACAAAACCAACCAACAAGTAAGGAACGAATTCAACGTTAAGTAATAAGCTTACTTTTTTCCTTGAAGAAATTTAGTACTACCATACTTCATAAAAATATTCTGCTTCATTGGAAATCATTAAAAAAACTCTTGATATAAGTATTTATGAACATTTTTCAAACTTAATATAACCATAAAATATTTTCATAGTCAGAAATTAAATTTCATCAACCTAATGAGTCTTTCTAAATGTTACTTTTTGTAAAGTTATTCTATCGTTTTTAACTGTTGCAGGAGAAAAAAAGGTAATATGAGTAAAAAAAACGTGAGTAAAAGATGTTTTTAAATACCTTTTTTTTTTGTTTTATTTAAATTGTAATTAAGTAGATTGTAATTTGCAGTTGTAATTAATTTCTCTGTTTTGTGAAATAGGTTTTTGAAAATTATTTATTTTTGTTTAAAAAGATTCGACTGAAAAGTTTTTAAAGCGGAAAGAAATGTTTCCACCTTTTAATTTTTTTCCTTATAAAACTAATTTATATTTTCCAAAAATTTTAATTGGCCTTAGTAGGTGATTCTCGCATACAGAAATGAAGAAATTAATATACAAAACAATAGAAATAAATATTTTAATTTTTTTTTTAATGATCTTTTAATAATTAGTAAATATAAAAAAACCACATAAAATTAGATATATCATGCTAAAAATAAAGAAAAAATGACTAGAGTTTTTATATAAAATTGATAAGTATAATAAAATACAATATTATATTCATATTTATAATTTATTTCATATATTTATTTATTTAATAAAAGATTAAAAATTTATTATCATATTTTATGTATTATAGTTTATTAAAATACTATATTTCAATATATTTTTGTTTAATTTTTTTTTTTTTTTTTTGTATTATAATAATAATAATAATATTCTCACTGAATTCAGAAAAATCTCTTAGCTTAACTTCATTATTATATCTAATTCTATACTTATTATTAATAATGCTTTGGTTCTCAGAATTTATAAATTTTTTTTATTTTTATTTTTTTAAATGATTTATTTTAGAAAAACTTAAATTTTAAATCTTCACAAAATGTTATTTTTCTTTTTCTCATTAGTTTTTCTTTGGTTTTTTTTAAATAGGTTTATTTTTTTACATAAAAAAAATATATATCTAAATAGTTAATAATGTAGATATTATTTATTTATTTATATTAATACAAGATTGAATATTCGTATTAAAAATATACATAATATATTAACAGTTGAGGAGTTTGAAAAATTATATTCTTTACAAGTTTTTTTCTTTAATAAAATACGTTTGGTCTACTTTTTGCTTGTTTTTGGTGAGTGAAGTTTTTGATTTTCATTTGTAATTTTAATGTGGATAGAATTCTTTTCAACAATACAGTATATTCATGCGGCTAGAGCTTAAATGGTAAAACTTTGATTTTTCTATGATAATGATTAAACTTTATTTATAAGAAAGAATAGGGAAGAGGAGGTTATAAGCAGCTATAACTTGAGGCATCCCACACAAAAGATCATCTTTACAGTGACAACTTCCTTTGTGGCTGCTTGAAGTTGTTGGTGTGTACCAGCCATTACTTGGTTTTAGCATATCCATAAAGAGGCAATCTTTCCAGATTGTACACGTTCACCTTAAATGTTTTACTCTTTACAAACGATCTCTGACTGTTTCAATAAATCAACAGAATGGATCTTTGCGGCATAACTGATTGCCATGATTACATGATATACTGCAAGTGCTGTATGAGTGATTTGTTTACTGTTTCTAATTCATTATATATGAGATGATAGCCTTCGACTTATATTGGAATTTAAGCATTGTAACACCAAATCTTTTGCCAAATTTTTTTTTTTGCCTCAACTATGCAAGTGCAAAGTTCAATAAAGTTGAAGACTATCTGAATTTTAGAAGTTTTGTATATAAAAAAAAATACTTAAATCTTATTACAGTGGAACTTCTTCATAATGGATATTGTCAGGGATTGCAAAAATCGTCGATTGTTGAGAAGTGACCAATATACGGCAAAAATGTTGGAAAGCTATTACATTAAAACGAATCGTACTTATTGTGAGGATTGTTTGTTTTTGTGAAAAAGTTCGAACAATTTTCTTCAAACTTTCTAGACACACTTCTAACATACAGGTCTGTTGTTTTTATTTTATTTGAATTTTTCTGAGAAAATTAATTATAGGAGAGTTCGGGGGAGGGTGGGTTGGACAGGTTATGAAAGACTTCTCTCTAAATTGCCATTTTATCGTAATCCACGATTTTCCCTATAATAACAAATTTCTTTAATCTTGTTACACTAAATATTTATTTATACAGCAACTAATAAATGTATTTAATTTAGAGGAATGATTGAAAAAGGAGTTTATAACTAAAACATTTTTTGAAGAAAACTGAAACCAAAGACAAGTGTACACAAAAGTTTGGTGTAATTTGTTGTTTAAGGAATGTATACTGGAAACAAAACAAAATATTTCCTTTCACTGGCTTAACGGTAGACCAGTTTTTCTAGAAAAAATTTTCCTAGTCTGCGAACGACTCTTGGGAGGAGATCAGGGTGTCCTTTTTCCGGGGAAATTTAAACTGTTTCAGCATAGCATTTATTATCCGTTTTTAGAAGGATTGCAATTGAAAAATTAAAAAAAAGAAGATACAAAATTGTTATTCTTTTTAAAAAGTTGGTCAAGAGTTTAGAAAATATCAGATGTTTTCAAATGGTACCCACTATTTAGCAAGAGTCCATTAACAGAAGTTTCACTATTCACAAGATCAAAATAATATAAAACTAATGTGATGGCAGTTTACAAGTTTTAAGTAAAAACTAGTAGACATAACTTTAAGAATAAATAAATAAATAAATACAGAATATATCACAAATAAAGAAATACAAATTTTTACAACTATTATCCTTCCTTTTTTTTTTGTATAAGAGAATTTTTACAAATATTTCATATATAATCCTTGCTCCTAAATTAATTTTGTTTAAAGCTTCTTTTTCAACTATATACTACTTTTAAAATTGAAAACAAAAAATTCACAAAGAATGGCCTATTGAACAAGAAAAAACACCAATGGGTCATAAGAATTGCTTTCTATTTTTTTGTATTACTGATTTTTTTTTTTTAATCTTTAACTATGTATTAAATATTATAGCCAATTTAAATAAATAGTAATTATTATACAGTCAGCATTGGCACATAATATTTTTGGGTGAAACATAAAATCCATTGGATGTGAATAATTTTTTGGGGGGCGCTGTCATGCATGTGTGCTAAATGATTTATTTGATTAGAAATAAAGAAAAAAATTCCTTTATTTTTATCAATATTTTCAATTTATATTAGATATTAAAATAGTTTTTTTTATGAACACATTATATTGCGCGAGCTGTTCACAACTATTGTTATTCAAATTTGTTAATTATAATAATATTTTTTTATATAATTTTTATTTTAATATAACTTTTCAACTTACTTCCTCTTTTTGTGCTAGCAATTTTTGTGTTTCTCTCACATTTTTGGAAATTTCCCATAGTTTTAATGATAATAAAAAAAAAATCACATCTCTTCCGTCCAATTTAAATTTGAAATATCTTTTCCACACCATTCCACCATAAAATTGTTCCAATAATATTGATCACAATTTATGATCTTCTTGGTTCTAATTTTTGTGATAAACTGTTTAACGTGCGCTGGTTATCAATTGTACGTAAACAGCGAACATATTCTTTTACTTCTGCTTCATTTTTAGGTGTTGGTGGATCTAAAACTGTTTTAAAAGAAAACAATAATGGAGATATAGTTAAAGAGAAAACACAATATAAAAAAACAAACTTATGGAAAAGATTAAAACATGGAAAACTCTTGAGTTATATTTTATCCCAAAGTCAAACCTCATATTGATGAGGCTACAAAAAAAAAAAAAAAATTACAATTCCTTGTCTCAAACCCTACATCTTGTTTACCTCGTAAAGAGAATAAAGACCAGGCAACTTCTTCAGCGACCTTCAGAGGCCAACAATTTGTACGACATTATAATTTGAATATAATATTATCTTTAGAATGTTTATATTTCTTATGCTTATTTTATAAGAATTCTACTTTTGTAGTGTTATTAATGCTACAACTATCTAATAACTGGGTAATACCCGTAAATAAATAATAAGTAAATAAGATCTAATATTTGGTAGATAAGTGATTTATTAAAATGGTTTTTGATTTTTATAAGTTTACTTTACAAACACTCTATCCTCACGTGCGCTGGTATACCAGGCTAGTGCACTCGCCTTTCATGCGAGAATTCAGGGTTCGATTCTGGTGAGGGCAAAGTCGGTGTTGACCCAACATCGTGATAAAAAGTGGGAAACTACAGTTAGTAGCCCCTAGCGAAGGCCGGAATTGAACGGCGTGGGGACTGCGGTGTGCTTATCACACGCCCCCCTATTAAAATCGCCGTCTGGCAGCCTTGGCCCTTCATGGGCTGTTGCGCCATTCATTTACAAACTCTCGTTCTTTCTTCTCTGTAATTTTTTTTTTTTAGAATCCTTTTTACAAACCCTAAATTAGCTCAAACAGTAGTGTATTAATGACCATGGTAGAGACAAAACAATATAAACAGGCACTTCATGTTTTACGAGTTTCATTATGAGAAGAAAGTGCAAAATAAAGCTAAAAAAAAAAAATTATCAGTATAGATTAACCTAATTTTATACTGATTAATTTAATAAGGTGCAAACCTAATCATATCGCCTCCGGAAAAAATAAAACTAAAAACTTCTACTCCTAAGAAGACTCCCCATAGCCTACCGATCTGACTAAAATATCCTCAGATATCCCTGAACTCCAATTCCCCCAAGCATTCCCTTGAGAGTGTGGCCCTCCTGAATATACGAAATCTAGTATTGACGAAACGCGGTTACTGACCTTAGTGTAAACCATTTCCCTGACTTCGTCGTCACAATTCTTACACAAAAAACTAGATGTCCTGAATCTAATTCATTAGGTATGAAAAAATTCAAAAAGGAGATTTTTAGCCACTTCTGGGCTTCTCGTTTGGATAAACACATATTCCTAAACAATGACTTTCTGAAAGAAGTAATGGAGAATAAACCGCCCCTTCCCGTTATATATATACACATATAATACTCTTTATTCAACTGACTTTGCCGCGAGTGATTACCGCTTCTCAACTTATTAAGAAGTGAAATCTGAACTTGAAAAGATTTCTTCAGCAAGAACAACTTATCCAAACGATGGACAAAATAACTTTATCTATTTAAATAGTCGCTTTTTAATCTTTATGACCCAATACACTTAAATATTAGACAAGAACTTGCTAATAGTGCATGGTTTGTGCAATGTGTAAACTTTTCACCTCACTAAGCCACATATATTCATTTCCATGTACAGCCTGTAGACGATTATATCTACTTCTAACGTATGATTACATAAAATAAAATAGAACCATGAAATAAACATCTATAAATTAATACAGTTATTGCTTACCTAATTGCCTATTTCTGCAATACCTCAGCGTTCTCAAAGTCTGTGCTAACATATGCATTTTCTCAAAATTTACAAGACCGTCAACAGTTGTTTTGTTCCCTTCATGAATAAATGTCATGTCTAGAAAGATTACAAGTAAATTAGTGAAATCTATTTTCCAAAAATAAAATTAAAATAATTAAGACAAAAATCTTAATAAACAAAAAACCTTTTAATAATAGAGGCATAAATGGTATAAGTGGACTATCCATTGATGAAACCACTGCTCTATACGCTCTATGATTTCTAGATGGATCTATGGTGGCTTCAAGTTGAGTATATAATTTCCGTGATTTCCCAGGAAGTTTATCCCAAGTCAATGATAACCTAGAAACAGCCACATTGGACAGTCCAAGTACAAGAGCAAACATGCCGTTTATATTGTGATATTCTTTGCAACTGTTAACAAAAATAATTGAAAAAAAAAAATTAGAAAATTGTTCTTATTAATCTTGAACAAATAAAAACTACGTCTTACTATGTATGATATACTTACTAAGCCGCTAGTTTAATGATTTTCCTTAGTGCTTGTACTCTTTTGCTCAGACTGTTTGTTAAACAAATTTCCGTAACTACCCAGTATTGTAGTTCATTGAATCTACGTAGGAATGTATCCAAATTGGCCGCACTCTGTCCAAACCGATGACGTCCGAAGGTGTGGTAGAGTAGTTCGTACTGAAATTAACAGGAAAGACTTTTAAAAATTCTGTGAATTATGTATCCCGCTTCAATCTTTTGAAAGACTTTTCTATAAGTAAGGAATATGTAAATATAGAAAACTATATATCTGTTAGTGTGTGAAAGTTTGTCTATCTGTGGGTACGACTAGGACCCAGCACGTTTATTGACTGGGATGCTCTGAGAAAAAATTACAGATTCCTGGAAAATTAGCAGCAAACTAGAATTTAATTCAAGACATATCATGTTATAAACTCTGCTTCTATTTCTTTCTGATGTTGTTTTCATATTACAGTAAAACAAAAAAAAAATCTAGTGTGAAACACTCACACGACCTCCTCTTACTGCAGTTTACAGAATTATAATTGACAAAGTTTCTTCAAACTTATAATTTTTACTAAATATTTATCTTCAATTTTATACCATTGGAAGAATCTAAACTTAATAAATAACGTGACTTGTTGGAGGGAAGCATAACTTCCCTCTCTCCCCATGAACTAATTAACTTTCAAACGAAACTTACAGAATCCCGTATTCATGGTTAGTATATCAAATTTCAAGTAACCCATCGGTGTTTTTATCTAGAAAAACGAAGAAAACTGTTCAGTAAAAACCACTTTTGGTCAACCATTTTCTTCAAACTCGGAATTTTGGCAACATATTTAATTTTAATTCATATTATGTAGATAATAGCATTGTATAATAAACAGAAATAATAGCACTTTATGAGAAAACATAACCCCATCATCACCAAAAAAGCAACCTTAAATGAATTTTCCATAGAAATGTTTTAAAAAAAATTATAGCTCTTAGAAAGTGTAACTGATATACCAAGTTTAAAGAGTAATTAATCTTGGAGTAATTACAGTAACTGCAATAAGAGAATGTAATGTGAATGTTTCACATCAGATTTTTTTTTCTCCTAAAATTTGTTAATTTCACTAACCTCATGGATATTCCAAAATAATTCCCAGTCTAACATGGTCATGTGGTAGGCCATTTCTCTTGCGCTGATATCTTCTAAATCTAATTCCATTCCCTCTGTGGGTTGTTCCTGTTCTGGTATCACTGTCTGCAACATTACCGAAATTTTAGAAAGTGGAATCCCTTTTCTTCAGTTTCTTAATGTCCGAAATATAGATTAAATCTGCTAAAAAAAACTTTTTCCTTGCAAAATGAAATCTTCAAAGACTTCAATCAATCTAATGTTTTGATGGACTGTCAAGTAGGTTAAATACAATGCAGATAAATAAAGAAGGGAAACTCACCAAAGCGTCAAGATGATCTTTTGGTGCGACAAAAATTTTTCCATTCAACGTAAGTCCAGTGGGTACACTGACTTCTGTATCTCTAAATGTTACCCGTTCACCATTGCTTTTCACTTCCACAAGTACCAGATCTTCTGGCCGGCTTTTAATTCCTAGTTTATCCGCAGCACATACTTTTACTTGTTCAGCAGTTGCATTAATCGGTAATCTTAAAGTACAATAAGTATGGTCCGCACAATATACTCGAAAAATTACTATAAAAAAAAGGTAAAAATTTAGATTAGAAATTTTTTTATTGGTGAGGGCCTAAATTTCTTGAAAAACCATATAACATATTAAACAGAATGCACTCACTGTCATCCTTTGGTTTTATAAGTTTTGATCCTGTCTCGGATGGTGAGAAAAGGCAAATAGGCTGTCCGCCTGGAGGTAATTTCCATTTATTTGCCACAGCAGAAATTTCATGATATCTAGCCATTTGAGCATTAACACGATGCATTAAAGTGGCTTCTTCCCAGCCACCCTGTTCTGCGTCCGCCGTCAATTCCTGTTTTTTTGGGAGGAAAATAACTATTTAAACTTTTGAGCTCTTAGTTGCGTTTCTTAAGTGCAGTCATAAATTGTAATTAAAGACACCATTGATCTAAACTAGGACATCCGAATTTAGGATCATCTTAGAATAGTTAAAGGCAGCCGAATCCACAGCGAAATAAAAGATCTTTTGTGGATCCCTTGGGTATCAGTGTTCTTTTCATCAGAAGTGCATTCATCAAGTATTTCCTCTGTAGGTCGTATGTCGTATGAAGAACCACATGTTCCCCCCAACAAATATCGCCGCTTCTCTTCCGAGAAACTTCCTCAGGGACTTTGGCGTCACTGGAGATATTCCAGACTAACAACAGAAATACACATCAATAATGCTTTTGTCCATAAACCACGGCTTACGCGTTGGTCTAGTGGCTAGCGCACTTGCGAGAATTCGGGGTTCGATTTCCGTGGGACATCGTGAGAAAATCTGGGAAGCTACAGTTGGTAGCGCACCTAGGTAGTAAAGGTTGGATCTAAACAGCGAGGGAACCGCGGCGTGCTTATCACGCCGTCTGGTAAGACTTGGCCCTTCACGGGCTCCTGCGCCATGGGTAAAGTAAAGGTAAAACATTCACACGATAGATTGCTGGCTCCGAATTTACCCCTTTTACAAGTCCTCAGTATCCACTTTAACCATACAGCATTCTAGAATGAAATAATGACACCCAAGGTGCCATGATCGATCCTGCTTTAAAAATGATGATTAAGAAATTCTACTTCTTCGTTGGCCTAGTATACTGTAACTTTCTTATGGTTAATTTTAGTATTAAAATATGAGCATCAAAGGACTTTTTTTCAGCTATATGTAACCTGCACGATATCATTTAAATAACCCATAAAAAATTCCTCTTTCTTCAATATAATCTATAAGAAAGACTTTTTTTTTTTAGATATAAAGTACTGACAATACATTTTCCGTAAAATATGGACATGCCAACCTGTATGTTAGAAAAGAGGTGTCTGTCAAGAAATGGTAAGATAATTTAGTGGCCGGTAACCCCTGGAGGGGTCATCCGTCTCCATTTTTCTTCTTGGACTGATGCAATGGAGCTTCCCCATGGACTGCTAAACGGGGGGACAAAATTCCCTATTGGACCATCATGTCGGGGCCATATTTAAAGTTGAAACATCTGGTTTAAGTGTAGAATAAAAAAATAACCATTGCTCGTGAAAACTGTTTATTTTCTCCAGTTAACAAAAAAAACTCCAAATTTATACTAAACGTGAACTGCACAAAGAGGCAAGGGTCTATGAAGATTAACCAGAAATAATCCTTGCTTTTTCCCCACAATTCTCTTAGGATCTGGTTTTTTATTAATAACCTTTGTGCACCATTTTTAACATCTATCGATATGTAGTGAATTGACCCCTAGCACTATAAAAGGCGTAATTTAATTCTATATTTTGAGTAAGGAGCGTTTTGTGTTAAACTACTTGTATTGATCCATTCCAAATAGCTTACTGACCGGTTTTTGTGGTCATTCTTTGATAGAAAACATCTTTTATCTCTACTAGTTGTAATCGGCGGCAAAAACCGCGGCTTAACTAAAAGTGGATATTTTATGTCTGTATATGAACATTACAATACAAAGATTAAAATAATCAATTCTACCTCGATAAAAGGCACAGCATGTGGATCACTGAAGATTGGATGTCTGATTGTGGTCACCCAACGATAAACGAACAACGCTACTCTTCTTTTATGCGCTTCAGAATATTCCTTGTCACGATGATGTGGAGTTTCTAAGTTATAAGTAAGCTTTATTAAGGAAGAAAAAAATGAAAAATAAATAAATAATTTAGTTTTAGAAGTTAAAAAAAAAAAACAGGCTTTCGCTTCTTTAGTGAAGTTGGTATGATATAAATATAGTGAACCAACAGTAAACACTATTAACAGTCAGAGTAAACACTCCTTGTAACCTACCTCTGTACTACAACTTCCTGCAAACTTGACAAATTTTAACAAATTAGAATTTCTATCCTAACTTTTAGTTGTATTTGAACACATAGAGAGACCAATTTCTAAAAAACCCCTCAGGGATCTCAAACCATGTATTTCCGGTAAAAACTCAATTTAGAAAATTGGATACGAACGCAATATTATACAAACATGTACAATTTAATTTTAGAAAAGGAAGAAAGTTTTTATGTCCCAACTAAAGTGACAATTTAAGCTTAGACTAGTTTTGAACGTTGCAATGTATTATTTATTTAAAGTAATTTTTTATTAATTGATATGTATAGCACAAAAATTGATATGGATGTTCTAGTTGACTCAACAGGGATTATGCTTGTAGGAGTAAGAGAAAGTAGTAACAAATAAAAAAAAAATATGAGCCTAAATTGAACTTTTTGGGTTTGAATTTTAGCTTTTGCGTAATTCTTTTCCAATTAGCTTCAGCTGTTGTGGTAAAAATATTTAACTTGAGAGTGAAAGAGATTTTACCACTCTCGTTCAGTTGCCACCATGAACCAGACCCGTTTGGCTAAAAGTGCTAGATCCTTTTCCGTTTGACAGCAGTAAAAGAAAGTAAACAAATAAACAATAAATCAAATGTAATATTAAAAATTATCTTTAAAGGATATTGTTTCCTTAATTCTTGGACAAGATGTCTGGTTGAAATAAAGATAACATGTGTTAAAAAGAAATCATCCAGTGCAGGATCATGAGCTGATGTATCAAGTCTTGATTCCAGTAAATGTTCAACCATTCGTGGAGCGGTGCAAGCCATAACGACGTATCTGATGCGCAAGAAAAGAAATACAGAAAATAAAAACACTGTTGGGTAAATGTTTTCTTTTTAAACCGAGATAATTTAAACCAGAATTTACTAACTTATATGGAGAATTGGTCGTAGAACTCTTCTCCAATACTAGAACATCTTTACCGTGTTCTTTGAGGCGTACCGTATTCGCTTCTACATCGCGTAAAATTCTATTAAAATCCTCTTTATCTACTCTCAGTAAATGTGTATTATCCTCACGGACTATAATACTTGCAGCTCTGTAAAAGAATAAATCAAAATATTTCTTTTAATTTCTTTCAGAAATTTTACAATTTTTAAGTCAATTTTGTAGTTTTACAAACCTTGGTACATCGTTTATCAGCGCAAGTTTTCCAAAATCTTCACCCTGGTGTAAAGTGGCTACAGTTCCTTTACCATGTATTACAACGTCTACTGAGCCGCACAATACCAGATACCATGATCTACCTTCTTCCCCTTGTTCGAATACTAGAATAAGATAAATGTTCATAAATTAAAATGGTTTTCAAATCGTCAGGCCTTAAATCATAAATTAATTTAGAAAAAAATAAGAGTTCTTGCAAAGCCAATTATAATTTGTTTAAATTAAAGACGGAACAATTGTGACTCACCAACGGTACCAGCCCTAGAATGGGCTTCAAACATAATTACACTTGCCAATTCCCTCTTCATTGAATTTGATAGATGCGATAGTGGTTTCATATGTTTTAGTTCTTCGAATATGGTTTCCAATTCTTCTGGAGTTCGATCATTGCTTCTGTAATGAAAAGTTTGGAAGAAAAAATTAGTATAATTCTGAATTTGAATGTAACAAAAATCTGGTGTGAAACACTCACACAACTTTCTTTTACTGGAGACTACTACAAAACGTAAGTGACTAATTTAAAGTTAGAATATCAAATTTAATGAAATTCGTCGGTAATTTTTAAAGAGAAAATTTCCAGTAAAAACTCATTTCCGGTTTACTAATTTTCTTGAAACTCGGAATTTTTGCAATCTAATTAATTTTCTAAATAATTGTCAGCAGTCTAAGGTGGGGAAATTTACTTACGGTTTACGTAAAATCATTCTGAGCCAAGCGTCCGGACCTCTGGCCATAAGTTCTGAGAGTGCTTCATCCAGGTGCTCTTCACTTTCGGCAATATCCTGCGGTGGTGGTCTCTGTGCTGGACATCCACTATCACGATCTTGACGAAATTGATATAATACACATTTATCCTTGAACGGATGTTCACCGTTTACTAGAATCATAAATCGATTTTCAGTGCTTCCAATATTCTTTTTTTTATTTTTTGTAATAAAATGTAACTGTTTTTGTAAATATTTTAAACAAACTTACCACTATATAGGATACCTTCTTCAAGAAGGGCTTGCCACATTGTTGTCGCTTGATGTCTGTCAATATTGTGCGCCAATTCTACCAGCCATGTTACTAGTTCACTACCAGAAGCACAACATGATACCAACATACGACCACCGGCAGTCTTGCGTTCTCTTAAAATGGGTTCCGATTCATTTAATAGTAATGTTCTCAATACCCATCCTGCTTGAACCATGCTCACGGAAGCAACCTAACAGTAATACATAATTATTTAGAAAAAGTATTAAGAAAGTAATACATAAGTTTCTATCCGGTTTATTTCTTGTGCTTGTATGAATAAATATAATTGTTTCCTAACTTAATACATTAATATTCACAGAAGTTATAACAGATTACATAATGTATTTGTTTTGTACACAATTATATGAAAAATTAAAGGAAATTAAAAATAAATTCTTTGCGAATACTGACCTCTGTGATTGGTTCTGCTGGATTGGATTGATCAGGGCTGAGCGTTCGTTTGACTTGATGTGCTGGCGAAGGTGATTGAGGTCTGGCCACACCTGCCAGCCCTGAAACATAATTTTGTTTACATACATAAAATTCGATTGTACACACAGGGGATTTCCTAACTTCTATATCTGGTGGAAACTCAAGAATCGAAAATTATTAAACGAAATAATTGCTCTTAGGGCATAGAGAGAGAGAGAGAGAAAGCAAGCTGATGGATATTTTGGTTTTGATTATGCATCTTTTTCTTAATAATTTGAGGAACATAGGAAACAAAGGTGAAAATCAAAATATTAAATTCCGATATTATTGGGAAATTTTCAAAGTGAAAAATACTGAGATTGTTTCACACTAAATTTTCAGTTTATATAATAAATTGTTGTTTATATTTGGACTAACCATTCATTCATAAATTATTGACCTGTTTACATTACGGTTTTCATTATCAAATCTGCAATAGACAACTGAATTTGATTATTGCTTAACATTAACTTTTTTTAATTTTTATAAAGGCAATTGTTTAAAACCGGAAGATAAAAAAGTATTGTTCTATTTAATTAAAAGATTTATATAATATATTATATCCGTGAATTAATAAACAAAAAGCTATCTGAAACAATTGTTTTTGTTCCTTGATATTGCATTATCTCCTAAAAGAAGTAAAAGGGTAAATAATAGAGGACATTTTGAACAATGCAACAAATCATTTCTTTTAGGATATTAAAACATGGTTATATAGTTCCAATTTAGGTAATTTTTTCTTAGGGTAAGGGTTAGGAGAAGAAGTACCTGTATTTTCACCGATCTCGTATAAATGGATTTGCTAGTAATTCATCATTTATAGAAAGGAACTGGCATGCCATACAATCACAGAATGACAATAACAGATTTCTATGACCATTTAACGTATCTGAAGTTAGAGCATTGAGGTGAGAATTCTTAAAAACAAGAATTCGAAAATAACTCTATGTCCATTGTATGTTCAGATATCGGAGGCTTGACAGAGAAAATCATAAAAATTACGGCTTCAAAGACTCTCTGTAAACTTCTCATGTTAACTACACACAAAATAGCCCATCACATTGTTTGAAACAATTTTCTAGGGAAATTGAGTTTTTGAAGGGTTCTGGAGACAATGCACTGTTTATCCATCAATAATATTAAGGCATTAAATTCAATGCTAAATTTTTCCAAGTTTGAAGAAAATCGAAAGTGGAAGTGCGGCATTGCAAGAAAAAGTGTCAGGTTTTTTTTTGTAATTCTCTCTTTTTTCTAAAATGTTGAAATGTGGGTGGGTCCGCAGTGCTGGATAATATCCGGTATTTTATCCGTCGTTTAATCCGAAACTGGTCAGGAACAAAACTAATATGCATCTACGACGGATAAAATACCGGATTTTCTTTGTATGCTAGCTGCAGAAATGAAATAAAACCTATCCCTTGTATTAGTTTCAAACGTTTTGAGTTTGATGGAAATGCTGCTTTCTGGATTACGATCTAACCACTTTCCATTACTTCTTTTTTTAAAGGGGATATTACTGCGTCCTGAAAGATGTATTGTGCCTCCGGAGCCTTCTAAATGTACTGCCGGCACACAAGCAATGTTTTCTAGCTACGGACAACAACACTGCTCATCACCGGCCACGGAGCTGTAGAGGCTCCTAGGAAGAAAACCCGCAGCATAGCTGGATTCGAACCCGGGGCTTCGGCGTTGCTAGTCCAGCGCGCTACCATTGAGCTAATCCTTTTCCTTACTACTTGGTATAGCTTATGTTGACGTAAGGAGACATGTACTCTATTCTCCACTGTAATTTTATGTTAAACTTAAGTCAAAAAATTAAAGTTGACAGAAAATTTCGCAATAATAGTTGTTTTTAAGAGAAAGTTTAAGGTCTTTATTGAAGAAAATGCAATCAAATTTTCCTCTATTCATTTCAGTTTTAAACGTCCAGTGACCTCTGCAATTACGACAGCTATTCACTCGTTGTTAGTAAATATTGAATGAGTGGAAAATATTTCAAATATTTTATATGGAAAGTATGAAAATGAAAAATGATAATGAGGAAAAGGAAAATATAATAAATTGGGCTTTAATAGGTTAATTACTTTGCGGCGTGAAAAACTCATTTGTCTTCATCAGTTTACTTTCAGATCTCATGTAATTTATTCAGGGAGTTGGCTATTTGTTAAATATAAAGTCATTTGTTGCACTGAAGATCTTGTACCATTAATAATTGGTCTGATTCAAAACCATTTTGGGGACAATATAATTTCTATAGATAAAAATATGTCATAATAACGTCCTTTTCCTTCACACAAATTGTGTCATTTTCTTCATAAACCCGTTTATAATTATAAAATAATAAAGTACAGTTTTCTTCTTTTTTTTTTTTTTTTAAGTTTAGATTGGGATAGCATAGTGGCATCTACGGCGAATTAAATTTAATTGCTTCATTATTTAAATAGATTACTGTTTAATTTCTAAGAGAATCTACTAGAATTGAAAATATTTTTTTGTTCTGGTTGAATTGTTTAAAAATAAGATTCCAATCTGTCGGCACTTGATTACCTCGCAAATACTAGGTGGAGTTGGGTAGCGCCTATGGATCGCGTTGGTTGATCCGTTTATTATTAGCTTATAATATTAATTTGATTAACAGATACAAAACCTTGTACTGAGTTTATTAAGTTAATAAAATCTGTTTTCTGAAAAATGTATGTATCTTGTATTAATCTTTCTTTGATCAGCTTATCCAAGATTTAATTGTGGTAATTGCTATTACTATTTATTGGAATCTGAATAGGTTGTTTCCACAAGGGTCTTCCCTTATATTATTAGCATTACAAACAGGGTATACAGGTTTTAGTATATTATATGTGTATACGTTGTGATTATTAAGTTCACTATTTCTGATGTAGATCGTTTC
>JAAEAF010005677.1:59411-92753 GCA_011037195.1 Triatoma infestans | reverse complement strand
AATAAATATCCCGGGGGGTGTGGGGAACTAGGATTCGTGATTCTGCAAATAAAATACACCCAGTAAATGTCAAAGCACACTTAGTAAAATGTTACATATATTCTGAAAAGCATATACAGTAAATGGTTGCTATGACCAATCTGTTCGCTCAGGGAGTGACACAGATTGTCAATCGTCGCTCGTCGAGTAGAGTGGCCTGGCCCTCTTGCCTAGCGCACACTACTTATCTAGTCTTGACAACGACTAATAATACGTTGGGTAACGAATGGCCTGGCTCTCCTGCCTAGCGCAAATGTTATATCGGTGATCGTTGTATGAACAAACGGCCTGGCTCTCCTGCCTAGCGCAGATGTCCTGAAACGGTGATCGCTGGATGAGCAAACGGCCTGGCTCTCTTGCCTAGCGCAGATGCTCTGAGAAGTCAGTTAAGGGCCTGCCTAGCTAGCGCCAAAACTATCGCTGAGTACTTCTCTCTCTGATTATTCTGGTCGTGGATGGCCACTTATATACGATTCTGAGGTGGTAGGGATGGTGTCCAGTAGGCGGGTCTAGTCGGTGAAAGTTCTCCCCTCTGTAGTGTGGAGTAGGAGAGTCCTAGTGTAGTGGGGGTGTGCCTCCCTAGTGAAGGTCCACTTGGTGCAAACCTGGTGGCCGGGCGGAGAACTGTTGTTACAATTAAGAGAAAGTTGTGTGAGTGTTTCACACCAGATTTTTTTTATACTTAAAAAAAAAAAACGAGGTGAAGTTAAATGTTTAGTTTAATTTTATATCTATATTTCGAATTATTTACAATTTGTATGTTATTTCTGTATGTTTGTGCGTGAAGATCCTTATTTTTTTATCTTCTGTTTATTGTTTATCATGTTGTATTCTTTTTCCAAAACTACAGTTGCACTAGGTTTTAATATGGTTATTCTATTTTCCGAATTAATCACATTTATAAGCTAGACTACTCGACAGACGGCCATTGTCTAAGATGTGAACATTTTTTTATTTCATTTGAAAAGAAACATTGATTATTTTTTTATTTTTTATGCAGTTTTTAAATTTAACCTTATTATTAAAATATTGAATGTAAATTTCTTTTCATGTAATTTTTATATAATATAAAATATAAATTATTCATTCATTCATTCATTCATTCATATTTTAAAATTTTTAAAAATTGTGTTTTTAACAGAAATACATATTTTGATGTATCCTGGAGTACTAAAAATATGTTTTTAGAGAATGGTCTCTGTATGTCTGTGTGTGTAAATTTTTTTTTTGTATTTTATTAAGAAATCCACAACTGTACAAACAGTATTATAAGTGAATATGATGGTAGTCATTTAAAAGGGCGTGAATGTCTTGTTAGGAGATGCCTCCCAGTGGAGGTACTCCCTAATTATTGCTATAAAATGCTAACAAGAAGTTAGATGGTCGCGCGGCCAGTGGCGTTTCAGTCTCCTGGAAGGGTTGTGTGGAATAGAAAGAGAAGAGAGTTGTTGGACTAAAGGGTTAGAATGGTTGGATGTGAGGTCATGGAATTTCTTGTAACGTAATTTTATGAACTGATGGACAAAAGGGATTTTGAGGTCACTGTGAAGGGTTAGGTTGGAAACATAGAACGGGGCATTGGTAATTCTTCTGAGGGTTTTGGATTGAAAAGCTTGAATGCGATAGGAGTTGGAATGCTTGGTCGAACCCCAGACCTCGCATCCGTATGTCCAGAGGGGCTTTATAATAGTGTTGTAGATAAGACTTTTGTTTTCAAGAGAAAGTTTAGAGCGTCGGTCAAGTAGTCTCGAGAGAAGTTTGTAACGTCTGTTTAGTTCAAGTCTTTTTAATCGTGTATGCGGATTCCAAGTAAGTCTTTTGTCTAGATAAAGTCCTAAATATAGATGGCGGTATTATGGTCCCATGAAGGAGGATGGGCGGGAGAGTAGTTTCCACCGAGGGTGAAGGAAATGCATTTGCTTTTAGTGGGATTGACCTTTATTCTCCACCGGATAAGCTAGTCTTGTAGAGAGATGATATGGGATTGTAGTGCATAGAAACAGGATCGGGATTTGGAGCAATAACACATGTGTGATTCAGCGTAGGAATGAAGGATTGTTGTTGGGTTGGAAAGGGATATCTGCAGTATAGAAAATATATAGGAGAGGAGCAAGGACACAGCCTTGGGGTACACCTGTGCAAGGATTGGAAAGATAGAAGATCTGGAGGAGCCAGAACGAACCCAGAAGGAACGATCAGACAGGTATGATTTTAGGATCATATAGTAGCTAGAGGGAAGGACTCCCTTGAGCTTCCACAACAAACCTTCATGCCAAACCGGGTCAAACGCCTGAGCCATGTCGAGGAAGACACCAGGGCAATACTGCTTCTTCTCAAACTTGGTATTCCATAAGTACGTACCACCGTATTTGAGACGCCAAGATTTCGGGCAAAATCCATCAACCGAAAGTACGAATTTTTTTTTTTTTTATTGAATGATATTTTTCAGTTTTTCGTGATTTATTGACGAATATGTCGGATTCGAATATAAGTTTTACTTAATACATTTTCTTTGGAAAAAATTGACTTTTTTGTGGGGAGTTCTAGGGGAACTGCTTCTAAGCTTTCCTCTAAAGTACCACTTCACCATTCCGTGAGACAGACAATTGATGGACAATAGATGGGCTGAAAGTTTGTTGATATAGTTTCCTGAAAAGGATTTATTATTAATAGGATTGCATTGTACTACAAGATGTTAGCATTAACGACATATGAACAAAATTTTGTTAACTGACATTTCGAGAAATGACATAATACAAAGTACGAATGTTTCACACCAGGATATAGAATCTAATTACGTCTTATAATTAAAAGCAAGAAACATGCAATATACTAATCTTATTACTACATCAAATCCAGTAGCTGTGTTCTATATCAAATTCTAATCTAAACAGTAATGTTTGAATAATTCTAATACGAAGTTTGTAAGGAACAGCGGGTTGAATAGTACATAAATAGATTGCAGTCACCTATTAGGTAAATGAGTCCTTGTCTCCTAAAGCCTAAACCTTTTCAAATATTTGTTTCTTGGTCATTAATTATTGATTACAATTTCTTGTACATATCAGCTCCAAGTAATATCTAGCAGTTTTTACTTTTTCACTTATAGTGTCCAATTTTTTATATTTCCATACCGGAAATATACGTTCTCCCCTTAGTCTGGATAAAGGTGGGGGTCTGTTGGAGCTGGAAGGTAACTTTCACACGAAAAAGTCGTCGTTTTATTAAAGATTCTCCCAATGATATAGCGCTGAAGGTAACTAAATATTTCATAAAAGTGTAATTGTGTGAATTCATCACTCCGTAAACATTCACTCAATGATCGATCCATGTACACCAAAAAAACAATAGGGAATACTTTTTAGTACTTCGTTTTAAGGATTCTGTTCTACCCCACTAAGTTGGCCATCTATAGAACATGGATAAAGCCTGTGCTCACATTACTTCCGAATCATGGCCATTGATAAAACAGGAAACAATTAACTTTAAAAGGAAATTAGAGGTAGGCGGCCATGTGAATGGGACAATGTAATTCAGTAAGTGTGCTAGCTGTCTAGAACGTGGCACTTGGAATTCAGTCTTGAAATATTTTATCAGAATTCCTTGATTTAGTGGACTTATAATTAAATGAACCAATTTAATTATCACAGTTTCATAAATTATTAATTTTTCATCTCCTTTGTTCGAAAATTGTGTAACTTTGAATGCAATGAATATTATAAACTTAACAACAAGTTAATAAATAATAAAGGTTTGCGAACTAGGCAAAAAGTGGACATCCAGTTAAAAAATGCACATAATAGAGTAGAAATTAGCTAATAATATTCACCAATTTGTAATCAGGCATTTTTCTCTTCTCATCTATATAGTTACTGTCTTTTTGCGAGAGATAGAGCAAACTTTATGATTTGAAATAAACTTCTAAAAGATTTGACTTTGAACCCTGGCTGTTGGTGATGTGATCTTTAAAAATAAGAGCTTCTTCTCCTCTGGATATCTGCGAGTACATACCGCCACCGATTGTTATGGTGTTATCATCTCAGTGAGTACTAATTTTCCTTTCATTTGGTCAAAGTTTGAATTTTCAATTTTAATTTATTTGATACAATACTTGTTCTTGCCTTACCAATTGGTTTATTTCATGTGCAATATTATCTTTAATTACTTTGTCATTATAATTGCATAGGTTTATATCAATATAAGTTCTTTTCTGTAGCGCAGGGTTTATTTAGTTTGCCAAAACCTGGTCCACACTCCTGTCTCTCAAACCTAACCCACTCACCCCGAGTTAGCTTTCTCACCAACGTTTCTTTGTTTTTCTCTTACTTAACTTTTTAGTTTCTATTTCGTTTCGGATCGCCAAAGTTATCTGGAGCCCACTGGATTACCCGTGGTAGTTTACAAGGTTTAATATATTCTAAATAAATATATCGATTTAACAAGATTCTATGTAAGTAATGAAGCGGTTGCGAACGAATATTCAATGAGGGCTATCGGGGTTTCATCTGGACTCATGATAGTGTATGACTGTGTCGGGAACTAGCCCCCTACAGGTGCCAGGATGGCACATCTTCCAAGCCGGTTCTCTAGGAAATTTCAAAATCTTGGAAGAATCTAGGGAAGATATACCCCCTCCCCCCACTACTCAGGCTACTAAACCTTCTCTGAATGATAGCGTCGCAATCCGTCGGGAGTCTCTCCTCCACTCCCTCACAGAATCTGCACAAGCTATCGCTTTCTTGATCCAGCCATCAGATGCATTCAGATGCTCCCTAGAGTTTAGAATACAGCTCTTTGATGAAACATGCCAGCATTTGAAGTCAATTCCTTTTTTATTTACAAACTTATGCACGCTTAGAATTTTTAACAGACATAGTTACCTTACTCGTGTTAGGATGCAACAAAGCACAGCTCTTTTTATTTCCTATTCAAGTTCTGAGTCCTCTTGGAGAGATTGGTCACTTATCCGACAAATGGCTTCCGTCCCCCTGTCGGGAATTACTGCGCCTTTTCTTGCTAGACATCGGCTATCTTATTGCTTTCTACGCCAACAAGCATTATTTCCTTCTATATCAAAAGCAGCATTTTTCTATTCTTTCTGCACGATAATTAAGTTTACTGAGACATCCCAAAGATTTGTAACCTGTTGGCACATGAGCTTTGATCTTACTTTCTTTTACAGTAGTAGGGGAAATGTTGCGATCGTATCTTTTCTATTAAATTTCTGCCATTTGGTACTCAGCGTTACAAAATTTAGCCTCCAAGAAAGAAATATTCTTATTTCACCGTAGAACAAAGGCTCGCGTGCTTGGATATTACTGGTACTGTGAGTTCCACTCCCACAGCAGCGTTAGAGATGCAGATGAGATTTTCACCTTTGTAGGTGGTGGCGTGAAGATGACCTATAAATTGATTAAACATTCATAACGCACCTTGCTTATAAATCCGAGGAACATGGAAAGATAATTGGGGAATTAGAGATAATTCTCACTTATTTATATATGGGAATACAACTGATGAATCCGGCTTTCTAATCACTTTGAATTTCTAATTTCAGAGTGACAATCTCTGACATGGATGCCAACTATACGCTGACTAACATTGAAAAACAATGAAATCATTGTTTACACAGAAGGCTCCAAGACTTGCGCCTGTGTGGGGCTGTTGTCTGTATTAAGTGCGCTGACGTTGGCATCCATATATCTCTTGGAAGCACTTCCATCAGTTTTTCAGAGCGAAATATTTGTCATTTCAAGCTGTGACCAGTCTCTTAGAAATAAGTGCATAACAGGCAGAAAAAATTTTCTAAAAGCTTTGGAGGCATAATGCGTCATATCAAAGATTGTTGACGAACACCGTAATGAGATGAAGTCTTTGGCAAACACCTACATCTAGGCTGGGTGCCGGGGCATAGAGCCATTCAATGAAATGAATGGTCAGTTTCAAAAGTGCGACACCTACCGCCCATAAATCTTTTTTCGACATCTCACCTGTGGGGCCATTAAGAAATTGCTCTCATTTAAACAAACCCTCTTTTATAGGAATATTGGGCTCGATAAAGGCATGCCAAGGTCTTCTTGGAGTGCCAACTAAAGACCCGTACATATATTTCCTTGGCAAAACGAAATACGAGCTAAGGAGCTGCCTTCTGAGGGGAAACATTAACATATTACAGTCTTGTGCGCACTTACTCTGTCCTGTAGCAAGTAACGTGGCTAGAAAGATGAAACACCGTTGTATCATTGCGATTTCTTCAAACTTTGTGCTTACGGTTTGGTGCAGAACCAGTGATCGGAGATTCCTCTCGATGTGTTTACATAAATGATACTGGATTGATGTAATATCTGCTCAAGGAACACAATGGGCCTGTTAATGTTTAGATTAGAACAAATTAATGTAGTAATTCAAACAAGAAAGTTAAATATCAAATCCTAATTTAAATTATATATTATATTTGGAAGGGATATCTGGTTAAATCTTAACCTTTCTATGCCTCTAAACAATGGGTACAATATGAAGTAAAATATTTCATAAACGTTTTCCCCACCTCTTAAAAGATTCAGCAGTTCATTTGTAATTTAAATTATCCTTCCCTTAAAGGCAGCATGGGAGACGGCTGACTTCTACTTTTCTAAGAAAATCTGTGACGTTTAATTCAATTTTGAGTTCTAAATGGGTATCGGCCAGGTGGTATGAGTAGAAAGCTTACCTCTATAAAATTGAACAATTTTTAGCTGCCTTCATGAAATTATTGGAGATAAGATTTTTTTTTTAAGCTTGCACCCAATTAACATTTTATAAATACATTATATCTTTATGTTGCAAAAATAGATCTACTGATCTCTTAGGAATTCAATTAATTATGTATCAATTAGAAAAACAAATTATAACTAGAAATATCCATTAATGTTGATTTAGGAAGTGAAATAATGGTGTAGTGGAAGAAAGAAATGCAAAAATAATAGTTTTGAAAAATAGTTTAGAATATTTTATAGTTTGAAAAATAGCATTTTGTCAATATTTTAAATGTATCTTAGTGGCAGTGAAAAGAGTCAGGTACTATAATTTAGGTCATTGCTACCAAGAGACAAAGGGCATGAAACAGTTAGGGTAAACTCCCGCCAGACATACCAGCATTATTTGAAAAGATTTGAACTATGAAGAGAAAGACATTCTTGCAACACAGTCTGAGCTAGACATTTCACCAGAACACTTCAGGACTGTGCCAGTTATAAGTTATAACATAAGAGTTTATTCCAACTAATTGCAGTAAATAATAAGCATATTGCTGTGTTATTGAATAGCTTAAAGAATATATTTAATTTAGTAAAGTAATGCCTATTTTTTCAGGCGGGCTTAACGTCCAACTACCAAATTGGGTGTCGTGGACGGGGGCGGAAGCACCTACTTTACTATTAACATTTTTTAAACAAATATAAAATTTAGTTATACGCTGGACTCGAACTGGGGTCCTCCCACTTACAAGTCCATGCTCATAACCAATACACCAACAACCGCCCCTATATTTAATTTAATATACCAGTATTTACTTAATTATTCTTATTACTTCTCTCTCTTAAAATTTACAAACACAAGCCTTTTACCAAAACCGCTTCATGCCACAAGCTACCCCACTACACTACACAACATCACACAAAAAACATTTCAATAGAATGATGCTATATATTTTTATTCTGTAACGAGAGAACACTATTAGATGCTTAAAGAAAGCATGAGTCAACAAATGTGGAGGCCAGCAGTGCACTGATAAGGCTCCGGGCGCCAATGACCATAGATGTTGACGCGCCTTAAATTAAAAAAAAAAAAAAATTCAAAACGGATTTCCAAATTTTGATTCGTAACATTATGCTTCATATTGCTAAGGTCGTAATAAAATCTGGTTCAAGTAAAGAATATTGCTATCTCTATAGTTGAACCAAATATCAACATTAGAAATGCAGCACAACAGCTGATATAGGCACTTCAAAAACTTAAGGTACCCAAAATTTGTGTCCTAATTATAATTGCTTTATACCGTTCAGATCGAAATAAAATTTGGTTGCCATAAAGAATGTTTCCATCTCTATTTTTGACTAAAATATTTACGTTAGAAATGCAGCATAACAGAAGGAGGAGATATAGGGAGTTGAAATTGTCGGATCTTATACGAGGGCTGCTATTTATATTTCTGGCCTTGGTAACACTGATTGTTGCTAGGCACCAGCTGATGTTTCCAGTGCAACCTTCACATTGTTAAACATAACCTCAACCAAAACATTTTGTCATTTCATTGTTGTTAGTGTTAGTGATAGCAGGTTGAAAAAGTGATCTTAGGAGAAAATGGAATTAACTCGTGAACATTTTCGTGCAATAATTTTTCATAACTTTCGACGTGGCCTGACACGACAACAGTGCACAGATGAACTTAATTCCTTATATGGTAATGAAGCACCTTCTTACAGCACCATTAAAAACTGGTATAACGAATTCAATCGTGGTCGACGATCACTCCAGGACGAATCCCGTGAAGGTCGTCCAACAACGGTTGTTGTGCCAGAAAACGTCGATGCTGTGCATGAGCTAATAAAGCATGATCGTCATGTAACATATCGCGAGATTGAAGCATCTTTAGGCATTAGTATGACAAGCATCAATAAGATTTTGCATGAACATTTGCATGTGAAAAAGGTTTGTTCGCGTTGGATACCGCATAACCTGACAAACGCACAAAAGGATGCTCGTGTTGATTGGTGCAAGAAAATGTTGAAGAAATTCGCTCAAGGTGCATCAAAAGCAGTTTATAATATCTGCACAGGTGACGAATCATGGATATACTCATATGATCCTGAAACAAAACAGCAATCCACCGTATGGGTCTTTCAAGACGAGCCCAACCCAACCAAAGTTGTTCGTGGAAGAAGCACATCAAAGCAAATGGTTGCCTGTTTCTTCGGCATTACCGGTCATGTGGCGACTGTGCCATTAGAGGAACGTAAGACGGTCAATTCGGAATGGTACACCACTATTTGTTTGCCAGAAGTCTTTGAGAAACTTCGGGAAAAGTCAAAGAAAAGACGCATCATTCTGCATCACGACAATGCGAGCTGCCACCGATCGGCTGAAACAATGGAGTTTTTGACAGGGCAAACATTGAATTGATGGGTCATCCACCGTACAGCCCTGATTTGGCACCTAATGATTTCTTTTTGTTCCCGAACATCAAGAAAAAACTACGTGGACAACGGTTTCCTACTCCTGAAGAAGCAGTTGCTGCATTCAAAACCCATGTTTTAGAAGTACCTAAATCGGAGTGGAAAAAGTGCTTTGAAAATTGGTTCCAACGCATGCAAAAGTGTATTCATCTTCATGGGGAATATTTTGAAAAACAATAAAATCGATTTTGTCTTTAAATGCTTGTGTTTTCATCCTTAGGCCACAAATATAAAGAGCAGCCTTCGTAGCACACCCAACATTTGATTTTTTGATGCTTCCTACCATTCAGATCAGCATGAAATTTGGTTTAAATAATGATAATTTCAGTCTATATTTGAGCTGAATATCAACATTAGCACTACAGAGCACTAGGTAAAACGTAGTTTAATTTTTCGCATCTTATAATACACCCAAGTTTTAGTTTTTAATATATTCCTTCCCCGAGACCCAGTAATAGCACATAGAAATCTCCAATCGCAATCTTCTCCTTAGAGAAATGGTTCAATAGATAAAATATCAAACTAAATGAAAATAAATCCCAAAATATTACATTCACCCTACGTCGCATCACTCTTCCACCAATCTATTACAATTTAATTCCTATCCCACCCACTAATGTCCGTCCGCTCCCTTGGGTTATTCATAGGCCAAAAGATTAAACTGGAACCATCACACACGACTGAAAAGAGTTGAACTCAACATCGATTATTGAAACGACTACTGGACAACAGATCTAAACTGTCACTAGACAGTAAAAGACTGATTTATACCTCAATATTAAAACCCATCAGGACGTACGGCATTGAGATATGGGGTTCAACAAAACGTTCCAACCTCCAAAGACTACAATCCCTTCAATCCAAAATCATTCGCACCATCGTTAATGTTCCTTTCTATGTTTCCAACCTAACCATACATAGAGACCTTGAAATTCCATTCGTCAATCTAGCCGCCCGAACCCGATATAAAAAATTCCATCAATCCCTGCAATCCCATTCTGATCCTTTAGTCCGCCACCTATCCTCCCGCACTATTCCCGATAACCCTCCCAGGCGATTTGCTTTCTTCAAGCGATGAGATCATTTAGCTCAGCTTATAGGGAGTGCTACCGCTGGGTAGCTTCTCTCCTCGAAGAATGCGTGTGCGCGAATGTTTATGTAAAGTGCAGTGCTAGTGCTATCAGTGTTACTTATAGCGCAAAAAACGCTGGTGTAACAAAATATATATATATTTACATATGTACATTCCTTCAAACTGTTCTGATCGTCATGAAATTTTGGTTCAGATAACTTTTTTCCATACGATTCGAAAATATCAACATTACGAATAAAGCTCTACAGAAGTTATAGATAGTAGAATGTTTCGAATCTTTAAAACCCCAAGATTTCGGGCAATATTCATCAACCGAATGTGGGAAATTACTGTTCGTTTTTTTTTTTTTCAGTATTTTGCGATTTTCTCGAAAATGGCTCCAAGGATTTTCTTTAAACTTCGTATACTATCTAAACAAATACGAGGCTGGTACGCACTGCGAGGCACCTCGGTGGATACTACACGGTTTTCCAGGCTGAAGTTTATCCAACAAAGATCTGTGCTGAGGAGAATTTGCGCATGGGCTGTAGGAATATAGAGATATGCATCTTCTCGGACAGCCAGGCTGCGCTGAATGCAATTCGGGCATTCAGAATTACTTTTTCCCTAGTCAGGGAGTGTAGAGACACCCTGGAGGCATTATCCCGGCACAACAAAGTTCGGTTAGTATGGGGGCCGGGGCACAAGGGGTTTAAAGGTAACGAAATAGCCGACCAGCTGGCCAGGGTGGGAGCGAATACTCCCTTCTGTGGGCCGGAACCTGTTCTGGGAATAGCTAAAAGTATGGCGAAAGCGTCTCTGAGAGAATGGACCCGGAGAGAGATAATCGTCACTGGAGGCTAAGTACTCGGGCAAAACACGGCAAAATGGTCATGCCAGAGCTGTGTAGAAAAAGAACCAGAGACACCCAGGGTCTAAGCAGGTATCAGATTTCTCTGATAACGGGCCTGTTTACACTGGGCATGGTAGGTTCAAGAAACATCTTCACAAGGTGGGGATTGGTGGATTCCGAGCCCTTGTGTAGTAGACTGTGTCAGGAGGAGGAGGAGGAGGAGGAGGAGACGGCCTGCTGTTTGATTGCGTTGCAATCGGCAGATTGCGGTACGAGATCTTCGGCACATTGAGACCGGAGGAAATCGTACTCCAAGAAGGACTGGTAGGGATGGTCTACTAGGTACTGAGGGGGTTAGCACAATAAGCCTCAATGGGAGGCTGCAGTGCTTGGGTTCGAGGTACCCCCCCCCCCTGCATCATTCTAATTCTAATCTAAACACATAAATAGCTATAACATTTTCAGTATAATGTATCGTTTCACTACTTACATAATATTAGGATCATGATACATTAGAATCATTGATAAAATAACAAATTTGAAGAAAATCAGTTAATCGGAACCTGCGATTTTACAGAATAGGTTTTTTGAGATTTTCTTGATAAGGTTTTCTTTAAACTTGAAATGGTGGGGTTGCTGCATAGATAGAAACTTATTAGTTTTATTTGAAACATTTTTCTGAAAAAATTGATTTCAGATTTGATTTAGGAGGGGTATTGGGGGGGGGTCTGTCAGTAGTTAAAATTTAAATTTACATAAGTGAAATGATTTTGGTGATGTTGAGTTTGTTGTATGTTTGTAGTAGCACGAGCGGTTTTGTAAAAGGGCTTGTATGTCTGTTGAAATCACAGATCGAAGGCTTAAACATAATTCAAGAGGCTCACCCTGTTTCTTAAATAGAATCTCTCTCCGTGACACTTCTGTTACTTTAAAATATCACAATAATAAGCTTATAATAACCTCTTATGTTATAACTTAAAACTGGTACAGTTCTGATGTGTTCTCCTTGGTGTCTGCCACAAATCTGGCTTAAAGGTTTGTTCAGTTCCTCCTCTGTGAGGAGAAGGGGATAGTACAATGCTATCAAGGTTGATCAACTTTTCCAATAACTGTACTTTTAACCTGAAATGTTTTTTGCAAGGGAATTGTCACATATTCTGGATATTTTTGATTTTTTTCAAATTAATATATTTTTATGTTTCTTGCATCCATCACATAAGCTTTGTTGGTTTTTGACTTAGATTATACAAGGCAGCTCAGGTAAAATTCCCACCACCATTTTTATTGGCAACCCAACTAAACATTATATAGTTGCAGTTTTTAAAGAAAATTTTCTTGATTAACTTGTATTAATTAGATTAAGGGAAATACGCGTGAATATATTTTTTTTTTTGTTCCAATACACAGCAGAGTAATTTTTTTGTTTCAGGTGGATATCAAAGCAGACAAATTTAAAAGTAACGATACCATCAAACAACAAATGCGCATCATCTACCTTCTTATCTTCTAAAATCTTTTTTAAATGTGAGTATACAAATGTGATTACAATTATTAAATTTTTATAAGTTGAAAATTTAACTTGTGTAAAATGTAAAAAATCAAACCATTGAACATTTTTGTATTAGTATGGCAGAGTAAAGATTGGCCTTTCGAAATGATGTATAGTTTCATTAGATATAGTAATATTGTTTCATAACATAACGTTTCCCTTCTTTATTTATTAGTCTTTAAAAGTTATTTAAAAAATCAGGTGTGAAACACTCACACAACTTTCTCTTACTCAGTTCTACAAAATGATTAATTGACAAATTTTATAGTCTGGTGTACCAAATTAATGAATTCGTCGAAAACTGAAAAAAACTGTTCCCCCCCCCCCCCCCCGTAAAAAGCGCACTTCCGGTTTACTAATTCTTGAACTCGGAGGAATTTCAGGTCAATCTATTATTTCAAACTAATTATGGTTGGATGATAGAATTGTATAATGAACTAGGATACCACTTTGATGAAAATCTAACCCCACCCCTCCCCTAAAAGTGCTCTTAAAAGAAATTTCCCAGAGAAATGTTTTAGATAAAAGTTGTAGATGTTTGCATGTTTAGTTTATATATGAAGTTTCAAAAAAATCGTCAGAGCCATTTTTGAGAAAATTGCGAAAAAGTGAATAAATCATTTAGTAAAGTGGTAAAGTAAACGCACTTCCGGTTATCCGATTTTTTTTCAAACTCGGCATTTCAACAACATATTTAATTCTAATTAACATTATTTAGATGGCAGAATTGTCTAATAAACTGAAATAGCACTTTAGATGGAAACCTAATTCCACCCCTCCCCCAAAAGTGTCCTTCACTGCATTTTCCCGGAGAAATGTTTCTAATAAAAGTTGTAGCTCTTTGTATGTGTGGTTGATGTTTCAAGTTTAAAGGAAATCGTCGGAGCCATTTTTGAGAAAATCGCAAAAAAGTAAAAAATTTAACTAGTAAAGTGGTACTTCCGGTTGAGGAATTTTGACAGGTGACCCACTGTCAGATGCCATGGTGACCTCTAAGCGAATATCAAATTTCAACTTTCTACGATTTTTTCGTTTTTGAGCTATGCTGTTCCACATACAATACCATACATACAACACACAGACACAACACACAGACCATTGCTTAAAAACCACTTTTTTGGACTTCAGGGGACCTCAAAAAACGGAATTTTCGATTGAAAAATCGATATCGAAAATTTGACCCGATTACAATACTTCCTCTTACTTAGGAGTAAGAGAAAGTAAAAAGTAATGTCAATTGTTTAATTATTTAAAAATCTTTAGATATCTATTTTAATATTTAGGTTTTGGTTTGGATTGTATATATATAGGGTGTCCCCAAGGTGTATGGATAACGACTTTTTCTCGGAAACTAAGATAGCTATAAAAAAAAAACTAAAAAATACGTGTCCCGTAGTTTTTTGTTAGAAATCCAAATTGAATTTGCAATTTGCTTTTGGTGCTTCAGTAGCGAGATACAGGCACCAAAACTCATTTTTTCAAATGGGGGGGGGAGGTGTGGTTTTTATTTGTTTTAATGAAATTACTTGCTCGGTGAAAAAACCTCACTATGCTCTGTGCAAGGTCTGTGTGGTCACACTGTTGAAATAACGCATCCTGAAAAGATGGGGCTAACGCCCGAAAACGTCGATGACCACAAAATGAAGCAGGCTACACCGCAAAATGTTATGAAAGTTTGTAGCTCTGTATGTGTAGTTGATGTGCATGTTTAACAAAAGAAAATCGTCCGGAGTTATTTTTGAGCAAATCAAAAAAAAGTTAAAAAAAAAACAACTAGTAAAGTGGTCTTTACGGTTGAGGAACATTGACAGATAACGTACTGTCAGATCGGATGGTTGAGTACCTAAACGGAATATCAAGTTTCAACTTTCTACGGTTTTACGATTTTGAACTATGCTGTTCACATATTTACATACATACACACACACAGACCATTTGCTAAAAACCACTTTTTTGGACTCAGGGGACCTCAAAACGGATATTTCCGGTGAAAACTGGATATCGAAAATTTAACACGATTACAATACTTCCTCTTACTAGGAGTGTGAGCAAGTAAAAAAAAACAAAATTGAGGCTAATGAAAAGTAATTAACCAAAATACAATCGCTAAAGGAATAGAAAAGGGATTGCGTTATATTCTAAGTATTAAAGAGATAGTTGCATTACTGTTTGTGTTGTATTGGATGTGTTTGGTTAACCAGGAGTCCAGGAGTTGTCGCGCCAACCCATTAGGCTCTTCGCCAAATATCCAACTAATTAATACTTTTTTTCCTTACTTTACTGAGAAAGTAGTTAAAGGTAGGACTTGTTAGCTTAGATGTGAGTTAATATCTATTTCTTACCCACATTATCATGATATTCTTTGTGAACAACAGTATATCTTTAACTTTAATAAAAAATACAAAATATATATATATATATATATAAAAAAATAAGTTATTAAATGGAAAATACTGCTCTAAAAACAAAAATAAATAAATTGATGGACGTAGCATGTGGCAGGGCCGTCTCAGGTAACAACAGCAGGTTAACGAGCTGCTTGCTAATCTTGCCGCCGCCAGTGGGTAGTAGACAATATCAGTAATAACAATTTATAAAAGTGCTCAAGTGCAAATAAATTGTACTCGTCAACTTTGTTTGTTTGCTTTTATTTCTAATAAGCAAAACTTATTTTGCTCATGTATCGTATATAATATGTATATATATTACTCTCTCTTACTCCTAATAAGAGGAAGTATTGTAATCGAGTCAAATTTTCGATATCGAGTTTTCACTGGAAATATCCGTTTTGAGGTCCCCTGAGTCCAAAAAAGTGGTTTTTAGCAAAGGGTGTGTGTGTGTGTGTGTCAGCATAGCTCAAAAACGAAAAATCGCAAAAATGTTCAAACACCATATTCCATCTGGGTACCATCATGGGATCCGACAGTGGGTCATCTGTAAAAATTCCTTAACCGCAAGTACCACTTTACTAGTTTTTTTTTTTACGTTTTTGCGATTTTCTCAAAAACGGCTCCAACGATTTTCTTCAAACTTGGTACATCAACTACACATACTAACAGCTACCATTTTTATTTGAAACATTTTTTCCGGGTAAACTCATTTTAAGGGGGATTTTGTGAGAGGGAAAGGGCCATGTTTTTCTCTGTAAGTGTTATCTTACTGCGAATACCAGAGTGGGTTTAGGCAAGGCAGATCAACCATAGACTATATCTCTTTCCTAAGAAACATGTTGGAGAAATGTTATGACGTTATGAGTATGATGTAACTCTCTACCACCTGTTTATCGATTTCAAACGAGCATATGACAGTTTGGGAAGAAATGAGTTCCCTCTTTGCATGAGGGATTTTGGTATCCCGGCTAAATTAATAAGGTTAACTGCGATGACTCTGCTTGACGCGAAAGGTTGTGTGAAGGTGGAGGGTTCTGTCTCAGAGAAATTCTTCTTACATAAAGGCTTATGGCAAGGGGACCCGCTATCCCCTCTACTTTTTAATCTGGCATTAGGAACGGCTACGAGAGCCATACGTACTTGCCCAAATGGCACAATCTATAATAGGTTAAGCCAACATATGGCGTACGCTGATGATGTTGTGCTAACAGGAAGATCGAAGGCAGCTTTGGCGGTCGCATTTCAGGAATTCGAAACAGCATCGAAAAAGTTAGGCCTGGTAATTAATGAAGAAAAAACGAAGCTTATGCTCAGCACCAGACGGAGCACAATACCTGAAGTGGAGGAGGCCGTGTGCGCACCTTATAATTTCGAAAAGGTTGGCTACTTCAAATATTTAGGGGCACTCTTGGCCGGCATTGAAATTAAATGCAGACTAACGGCTACAAATATGTGTTCCTAGGCTCTTCAGAAAGTGTTAAGATTCCGTGCGCTCTCTAGGGAAGCGAAACTGATAATATATAAGACCATTTTAAGGCCTATTGCTACACGTACGCCAGCGAGACGTGGGTGATGACTAAAGAAGACACTAGAATTTTAAACGCTTTGGAAAGGAAGATCCTACAGGAAGATTTTTGGTCCTATAAGGGAAGGTGAAAGGTACAGAATAAGAAAAAACAGGGAATTGATGGAACTGTACCAGGATCATGATCTAGTAGGATGGATAAAGAGAGGAAGAATTATAAATGGTTGAGACATTTGGGGAAAAAATGGAAAATGCAAGAATTCCCAAGAAAATGTCACCCTGGAGGGGCTAGAAGAAGAGGAAGACCGAGAATTCGTTGGTTGGATGAAGTGGAGTCCTATTTGAGAAGCATCGGAATAAGAAGTTGGAGAAAGATTGCGGAGGTGAGAGAGGAATGGCAGCGAGAGTAGTTGAGGAGGCCTGCGTGGACCTTAGAGCCAAGAAAGAAGAAGAAAAAGAAGTTATCTTACTTGATTATACAATTCTACCATCTAGAAAAAAAATTAATTAAGAAATAAATAGATTGCCAAAATTCCGAGTTTTAAGAAAATTAGTAAACCGGAAGTGCGTTTTTTACTGAACTTTTTGCCAGTTTTTGCGATTTTCTCCACAAAAAAAAAAAATACCGACGAATTGCATTAAATTGGGTATACTAAATATAAAATTACAATTTTATCAATTACAATTTTTGACAATGTCTTGTCAAAATTACAATTTTGAAATCTGCACTTAGAGAAAAGTCGTGTGAGTGTTTCACACCAGATTTTTTTTTTTTATTATTATTATTATTATCATCATCATTACTTTTACTTTTTTCTATAAGAGGAAGTACTTCCATCGTGTCAAATTTTCAGAATTGAGCTTCCTTTGAGTACGAAAAGAAATATTTTTAACGTATAGTCTGTGTGTGTCTGAACCGAATATCTCAAAAGTGAAAAAAAAAAAAAAAAATCTGGTGTGAAACACTCACAAAACTTTCTATTACTCCAGTTTTCAAAATTGTAATTGACAAATTTTTTTATAGTTTGTGAACCAAATTTGATGAAATTCGTTGGAGTTCATCGAAAACTAAAAAAAAAAAATTTGTTCAGTAAAAACGCACTTCCGGTTTACTAATTTTCCTGAAAAACTCGGAATTTTGACCATCTATTTATTTCTAATTCAAATTTTGTTTGGGATGATAGAATTGTATAATCAATTATGATAGCATTTTAGAGAAAATTTCCCAATGAAATGTATTAAATAAAAGTTGTAGCTCTTTATATGTGTAGTTCACATTCCTAGTTTAAAGAAAATCGTTGAAGCTGTTTTCGAGAAAATACCAAGAAACTGAAAAATACATTTCAGTAAAAACGCATTTCCGGTCATCCGATTTTTTTTCAAAGTCGGAATTTCAACAATATATTGAATTCTAATTAATATTATTTAGATGACAGACTTGTATAGTAAACAGAAATAGCACTTTAGAGGACAACCCACAAAAGTGTCCTTAAGTGCATTTTCTCGGAAAAATGTTTCAAATAAAAGTTGTTGATCTTTGTATATGTAATTGATGTACTAAGTTTAAAGAAAATCGTTGGAGCCATTTTCGAGAAAATTGCAAAAAAGTTAAAAAAAAAAAAACCATTCAGTAAAGTGGTATTTCATGTTGAGGAATTTTGACCGCTGACCTAGTGTCGGATCCCATGGTGATACCTAAACGGAATATCAAGTTTGAACATTCTACGATTTTTCCTTTTTTGAGCTTGCTGTTCACATACATACATACTGTAACGTTTTTCCCTCTAAACTAGCTACTGCAACTAGTTTTAAGTGGGTTCGTTTAGATAAAATACTCTAAACTTCAATAAGAAAAATACCAATTTTTTGATTTACACAATAAATTATAAATACAACACTTAATAATAATTAATTCACAGTTTAATCCACAAAAGTTCACTTTGTTTTTGTTTTTTTATACACTTTTCACAAACGTACACTTCGTTTGTAACAAGAAAAAACTCTCTCAACTCTCTGTGGTCCCACTATTTATACCGGTGGAGAAGTGTCTAGAATGTTCTCAATTCTTCCAGAGAGAAGTAGAGCGCGTCGCCAGCGCTTCCCAGCGGCTATTAAGAGAACTTGAGGTACATGCTTTCTCTCCTAGATGGCACCACTGGCTGCGTTACACTGCTGCTCCCCTCTCAGATTTGTTCGTGGTGACGTAAGGCAGTAACCGGTCCAGCGCTTTACCCCGTAGTGAGATAATCAGTGATGTTGCTTTCTCTTTTTCGCTCCATCCATTTGCGGAAGCGGCAGCATTAAATTGTAGCAAACAGTTTGCCCACGATTATGCCCCGTCATAGGCTGGCGGCTTCATTTGCGCAAGAGCTCTGAACGCCACTCGGGGGCCTTCATTTTCCTGTATGTCTGCCGTTGGGGAGTGGTTCCAACTCCAACCTTGGGCAAGCCCCCGGAGACTTGGGTATGGATTTATACGGAGACTGTGACATCGTCCGATTTATAAAGATTGGCAGACTGAGGTGGGCGGAATAATTAGGATAAGTGATAATTTCATACCAAGAAAGCTCCTAGAAGAAATTATTCATTCTTCAAGGCGTCAGGGACGCCCGAAATTGCGCTGGTTGGATGGTGTGGAGGCAGATACGCCGATCCCTGCTAGGTGAACGAGACTGGACGGCGGCAGCTTTAGACAGAGATGTTTGGCGGACTTGCAGGAGGCTTGGACCCCACGTGGGTTGTTGCGCCACGTATGATGATGATGATGATAGAATCGTAAAATATATATTAAAATTGCACTAACTTCACACACCTTTTACCCAGAACACCGCCCCCTTAAATGTATAAAAAAACAAAAAAATTGTAGATCTATTCATGATTAGTAAATACAGTAAACTCCCGATTATCCGGGCTAATAGTGGGGAGAGGCGGCCACGGATAATCGAAAAACACGGATAATCCGAACTATAATTATTTATTTCTAAAATACAACATATTATATACATTTCTAAGGCAGACAATTATTTTAACATATTTAATGCTTAATTATTATTAAGAATGTTTGCAGGAAACTTTTAATGATTTTTTTAAATATCAGTTCGAATTTTTTTATCTAAGAGCTATTATGTCGTAATACTCGAATTCTCCTATTGGTCGATGTATTCCAACAAAGTGTCAACATTGCAAATATTTAAAAAAAAATACATATACATATACTTATTTGTTTAAATTAAATTCATGCGCCAGATAATCCGCAAACCGGATAATCCGCACACAGATATTCGGGAGTTTACTGTATTTAAATTTAAAATAAAATCTGTTGATCCATTTTCAAGAGTAAGAAGGTACTTCCGATTTTGACCGAAACCTTTATTATCGCGCCCTCTGGGTTAATACCTTAACGTAATATAATGTTTCATCTTACCGAGATTTTTCAGTTTTTTTCAAATTATGCTATTACCCCACTGCATGTAACAGTAAGCTTTCAGTCAAAATTCATTAATCAGAAGTGCAATTTTATTGATTTTTTTTTTTTGAAGCTTATCACGATTTGCTCTAAACTTCGTGCACTATATACAGACATGAATTCCTATCATTTTTATGTAAATTATAAAATTTATTTTTGGGAACCTATAAGGTTTTGGGAACCTTGGAGTTATACTTAAATTGTTCTAGCGTTAGATAGCTTGGCTGGAATGTTGTGATAAGAGCGCTAAAATGGAAACAAGTATAATCCCCAACACTTTTATTTGCATACAATGCTAGTACAATAAACCTTCAGTAAACAATGTAAGTTTAAAGACGATTTGTCCATTAGAATTGTGAGTGTTTCATATTAGATTATTATTATTGTTATTATTATTATTATTATTATTGTTATTATTATTATTATTATTATTATTATTATTATTATTATTATTATTATTATTATTATTATTATTATTATTTATTATGGTTTTCTTTTGGACTTCTGACATGATTGGTTGTTTTATATTTCTTGTCTTATTTTACCGTGATTTTTATTAATTAATCACTCTACTTTATCATTATATTTGACTTCATCTGGCTTTATTCCAAGGTCAAACACGCTTTACTTGTTCATTTATTTCTAGTCAATTAAATAAATTAATTAATACCCAACTCTCACATTGAGTGTCAAGCCATCCAGTTAGAATGAATTTCAAAAGGTAGTCCATAATTTAATTATATCCATTTGGATAAATGTGTCGATACCCAACGGAGCAAAAACATCATCTTTGCTCGATATATAAAAATGAGGCTACCAACTAGAATGTTAAAAAAAAAAGCAGAGACATCTTACTGTTACTTTGCGCTTCATTTTGGCGTAGGCTTGTGGCGAAGCCATCGCCCACCCTGCGGGGTTCAATCAGCCTCTGGCTCTCCAGGTTGGGGATTCCCTCCCCCAACCCATCCAGATCCTTTCACCTTGCAGGGTTGCCTGCAAGTATCCTGGGTCATTGCACCCCTGTGCTTGAGGCAATGGACAGGAATCAGCAGATCGACATTAGATCCATCGGGCGTGCGATCAGTCACGCTAGCTCGTTAGAGTTGCAATACTGAACTACGGGCGCAAGCTACTTTCCGAGCTAATTGCTTGCAATTGAGGTAGGATTCGTAGTGGCCGTGGTTTAACCAATAACTCCAATGACCGAGGTCATGAATGGAGCGGAGGAGCCTCGCAATATAAATTAAACCCCGGTGTCAGCTCATAGCTGGAAGCGCATTTGCTGGTTGTGCGCGGTTTACCAGAGCCTGCTAGGGAGTGCCTTCTCTAGCTTCTGGGAGTGGAGTGTGACCACTTTGTGGGATCACTCTGCGCCCTGGTTGAGCGTATCTCAACCTGCCCTTAAATGGCTCAAGTGTAGGGGTGCGTCGGCACTTCTGCTATGGTCGGGTATTGCACTAAAAGTCCTTCCATGGTTGTGACATCCCCTTCTTGTTAAACGATCCCGTTGCTTGCAACGGGGGACCAGTAAACCCGGAAGGGTAGGTACTGTCTAGAAAGATCCCCCGAAGTATCAGGAGGAAAAGGGGTAGAATGTTACCCCGCACTTCTAAAATTCTATCTATACCTTTTTTTATAGATAGATTCCTTGCGCTAATAGGAAGGGTTTTGAATGTATAGCAATATAAGAAAGCTGTGTACACTTCGAGTACAATGTGATTTGTTTAGGGAACTAAATTTAAGACAATGAGGCTGTATTATAATCCTTCTTGCCTGGTTTGTTTTCAAGCTGGCACTAGTGAAAATAATCAGGAACTCAGGTATTCAGTCTTCTGGCATTATAAATAACAAATCTACGATGTAATTTCATAAGCACCTACCAGCATTGAAGACTCTATCTGCTAAAAGCAGATCTCACATTAACACCACCAATATCTAGTAGAAGATCATTTAAAGAATTACTGAAGCTTTGGACTAATCAAATTTATTACGAAGAGTAGCTAAAAAAAGTAGATTTTTACAAAAATCGATAATCGAATGAAGAAACTTCATTTCTTCGAAAGAAAAATTGTTCCAAGAATCTTCGGTCCAATGAAAGATAGTAATTAATTGAAAAAGAAGAAAGTACAGGAGAACGAATTATGGAGAAGTTGTTGAGGTTCAACAGATTGGGCTGGACTTGGTTACTATGGAAAAACATAAACTACCAAGGAAGACTCTGGAAGGAAAATTGGTCTCAACAAGGAAATGCTTTTGTCAACGATGAAAAGAATCTTTTGGATACTTGCAATTTGAGAGCAGCTGCAACCATTGATACAATTGGAAGAAGCTCGTTGAAGAGGCTATGATCACGGAGATAGATCATTTTTTTTTTTTAAGACCATTGGGTGTCTCGCGCATACCCGCCCATAAAGAAGCCTCTAACCTGAATGGCGCCTCTAACGCTAAACGTGACGCTCCAAACACAATGGAAAGGGTATCCCATCTATTCCCAGATCCATTCCCAATTGTCTAATGAAAGATTTCTTTAATCACTCACATTTGTTCAATTAAAAAAATTCTAGTTTAAGAGTTTAAATTTTGTCACAAGCCAAGTGTATGAAAGAGCTTGATGACGTTTAAGAAATGTACGACTTATGTATGCTGTTATTGCTAGTGTGATAAAATACTAGATAAAACACTAGTTCAGCGGTTTTAAATCCTTTGTATTCCGCGACCCCTTTTTTTACCTTGAATAATTTTGCGCCCCCTGTATAATATAAGATAAAAAGATGGATAAAAAAATAAGCCAGTTCACAGGAATTTAAACTCAATTTGGCAACACTGTATGTAATGGTACCGCAAAGATAATGCAACCACAGCAGAGAGAAGAGAGGCCCTCTCTGGTTAACAGAGACTGCTCTCTGACTTAGGCAGGTTAGAGTGGGAGAACCTGTGTATATAAGCCAGTGGGAATCTATCTAGAGGATATCTATCAGATACAACCATACAACTGTATATCGCATTGTGTCATATCTTTACTCTCACCATTCATTCTATCATTTTCATTATAAGGTCCAGTGCAGTTAGTGTAAACTTAGCTACATTATATTAGTATCTTCATATATCGTTCATTTAATCAAATCTAATTTCTCTCCTCAACAACTCCATTATACTGTATTAAACCAAAAGCGCTTCGGATAATGTTACTTTTCACTACTTCTTATCTTAGCGAAATTGGGTTTTCTACTGTGGCTGCATTAAAGTCTAAGTATAGAAACAAAGTTTAAATAGAATGGGAGCTCATAGTGAGTGACTCTCTCGAATACAAAACCAATCCTGGATAGGCTGTATACTTCAAAAGAGGCACATACTAGTCATTAGATCTATGTTCTAGTAATGTTTTATTTTATTGCTTTCGTTTTAATTATATTTTAAATTAATAAAAAACAAAATATATCCGATGCCTTGTCTTGTTCATTTTTTTGACGCCTCCCTTAGGGGGCGTGCCCAGAGTTTGAGAACCGCTGCACAGTAAGGTATGAGAGTAGGCGCTACAGTTTTCCTTACAATGGATCAATAGAATCGCAACTTCAGTCTGGCAGGATTATTCGCAATCACATTTTTAAAGGCTAAGACACTACAAAACCATTTAAATCGTGACTATTTCATACCAAGAGTTTTTGGTACAGTCAACAAATACGAAGAACTGATTTAAAATCTTCCAAGGTTATGGCAGTTTCCTATTTTAATCCTCATCATAAAACAAAAGCGATTAGATTAGGCACGGCAATTCATTCATTCATGAAAATTGGTCATCGCTGATGAAGAATGATCATCGCTTTTTACAGGAAGAACTGCATACTATAATTATTATAATATACTATTTATATATATTCGAGGGGTTCTGCCCCCCCCCCGGGAGAGGAGCTCCGCCACCTCTGGCGCCCAACTCTTCACCTTTCTTAATATTCTCAAGAAAATTCTGCTTCAAATAGTGCAAACCGCTTGAAAATCCGTCCAGCCGAATTTGCATTTCACAAAATCGTAACCAACATTCATGACACAAAATAGCTACTATTTTATATATACAGAATAAAACAGATATATACAATTGTTTCAATTACATCTCTAATTAACTTCACATTAATATTAATGATACATACAGTTCAATCTAAAACATCATCTTTTATTTAAACCCGAAGAGGACTTTTTTTTATTGTGCCACACCCTGTTGAGCAATATAATATTTTCAATAAGTAATTTAATGTTTCTTTGTTACAGAATTATGGAAAGGACTAGGAAATCAATGATTTGGAAAGCGTCAACAACAAGGTAATATATATTTTTAAAAATACCGCGTTAACACAAATAAAGTGATGACCACTCGGTGTTGTACCTAACCGCAATATCAAATAGATAACAATGGACTCGAAGGCCACCTATACTCGAGGTGATTCTATCTGATATACTGTGAAGATGCTTTCGGGTATGACTGCTCTAAGACGGCGGGAGGAGTCAGAGGCGGAATTTTTAGCCACAAAGATAACCTCGTAACTGAATGTGGGCGGGTTTAGGAGCGTATGTTATAGCCTTCCAAGCGGTGGTAGCCATAACATACTGTGCTAAAGAGATCTCCATAATAGGAGGATAGTAGTAATACTACGAGAATCAGACTAATTAAAGCCAACGATGTCCTGGCAGGTTAATTCTAAGTTGAAATGGAATTGTATTTAACTCCTCACCTAGGTGGACAACTCTAATCTGAGAGGAGGATATTTTGGACAATGAGAAAACGGATAAAATGCTCCAAAAAGGTTGAAATACAACTTTTATCGGTCAGGAACCTTTCTGGGGGTGTTCTCAGATCAGTGACAATATCAGTTTTTACGTAATGATTTAGCAGCATATCAGAGACTTGGTGGAAAAGCAAATGAAAGAGTTTGAAAGCTTACGGCACATCTCTCTCTCTAAGCCAGAGCCTTAAGGATTAGAGGATTAGGGTAGGTTTGTAGACCGGGGAATTGTAGGCTTAGAAAGTATATGAGCCTACTTCTTTCATGACAAAGGAAGAAACACCGCTCCATATCTTTTGCGAATGCGAAGGCCTAGCAGGAGCGAGATTCCTCAAACTGGGCGACCTGTACGGGAGCGCTACTCAAGCGGCTTTAGGGCCTGCTTGTGAACACCAAACTAGCATATAAGCTCTGGGCCAGCGGTTAACTCACATTAACCAGGAGATTTTAAAATGGATCCATTTGGGGTCGCGGTGATTGTGAGTCGTTAGGACTACTCTGTCTTTCATATTGTATTCTATCTTCATACAAATTGTCCAAATTACTAAATCCGTGGTAACAATAGGCTGAAAAACCTTCCGTTAAAAAAATAAATACAAACTTCAAGAGCAATTGTCAATAAGTGAAGATTAATCAAACCTTGAATTTATTAGATTCCTCCTCACATTTATTTATATTTTAATTTTTTTTGGTGTAGTTGTTATGAGCATGGACTTGTAACTAGGAGGCCCTCAGTTCGGGATTCGCCTATAACTGCTAAGAATTTAAAAAATATTAATGGTAAAGTAGGCGCTACTGCCTCTCGCCTACAACACCTAATTCGGTAATTAGTCTGTTTAAACAGCAATTTAAATGCTAGGAATATGTTCTCCAAGAATGTTCATTTTTAAATACATAATATAAATATATCGGAAATTGTAAATCCGCACTTCTGGTTGACGGTTTTTTTTTTTTTTTTTTTTTTAAATCTTTGGATCATATCCGATCATGGAATGTCTAAACAGAACATCAACTATGAGCTTTCTGCGACTTTTCACCGAAACTCTCTTTTCGTTTTTTGAAATATTTTGAGCACACACAAACAAACCTAAAAATTCTAAAAATTATGCGTTAAAAAACTTCTTTTTTTTTCTTTTTTTTCTGGGGACCTCCATACTTCCGTGAAAAAGCTGTTTTGCGAAAATGTTACTCGACGGCAATAGTTGCTCTTAAAGCAGTATGATAAAGTGAAACCGAAGAAGTAGTCAATGTGTGGGGAGCAAGACTAACCAAAGTTGGGCTGAGATTCGCCATCACTCCTCCTCCTTCTTAGGGAGAATGAGAGTTCTAAGATTACCCATTTATATTCCTCTGGGGTTTTATTTATTTCATTTATACCCTGCCACGACAGGGCGGCCCCTCAAGTTACCAACAAATTAAACTTGAATGCAATCAGCGATTATATCCTCTTCTTATTAATGTTTCCCGTTCATTTCAAACATTCCAAAAAAAAAAAAAAAAATAAACTTTATAGGAGCAACTAGCAAGAATGCTACAGGGTATAGAAAGATTAGGATCCTTTGTTTTAGCGAACCTGGGAGATTAATTAATTTCAAAATCAACTGTTAGAAGTGAACGGAGTCAAGTTTAATTAAATAGAAGGAAACTCGTGTGAGGCTTCTCAATAAGCTAATAACATTCCATATCTACAGACCGCAGCCGCTCTTTTGTCCCTTATTTGCACACCCCAATACTATCTACCCAATTTTTACTTACTAACTTTAATTTTTATATATTTTAGAAATATCGAAAATATTTCTCAATTAAAGTTTTAGACTCTATAAAGAACATTATTTATTGTACACCACTTAATTTGTTATTTATTATTGCTATGGAAATATTTTTTACTACCTCCAACATTATATCAAATATGGCAGCACCTAATAGATTTCTATGCAAAACCCCGGATTGGAAGACACAGTATCGGCGAATCTCCAAATGCACATCTAAGCATATTAGAAGAAGAAGAAGGGTCTAATAGGTAAAAGAATGTAAGATAAACCGAGACGACATTGCCCCCATTTATACGCACGGTTCTAAAATCAGAATCCACAAAGAAGGATTGTATATGAAATCAAGCTAACGGATCTTACGTCTTTATATACGCATATGGAAAGCAATACCAACAGCTCCTCAACTTTAAATGCCCAAAAGACAATAGAAATCCCATTGTCATCTAGCATCTAGAGAAAGCTAAAATAACTTACAATTGGCATGAATAAAAGAACAATATGGAATAAAGTTCAATGAAATGTGCGATAAACTAATCGTCGAAAATCGCCGCATTGGAAGAGGACTTACATTTCATTTATCGGGAGACCAAGCTTGATAAAACAGTGTGATAACACAGACTTGGAACAGACCAAAATCAGTTTACACTCTGTTTTTTTGAGAAAGTGTTTTTGTTATGAGTGAACTGAGTTAAGAAGGGGTACCTACTAACTAAAGGTCACATGGTTGTCCATTGTTGGTTTTTTTTAAAAAAAAATGGCAACTTCAATGAATGAAAATAAGAAGTTTTAAATTACGTTTTGGTATAAATTTATATCGTTATTATTATGTAATTATTTATACTTCGCAAATGAACTTTGTTTGTTCATTTATTAAGTTCTGTTTCGATTCCTTTTATGTTTGAAAATTTCGTAGTTGTCTGAGTATATATGTGTGTTGTGTCTTCAGGTACTTTATCCTTTTCTAGAGGAGTTTACCGCTTTGACCCTAGTTGCTAGTTCTATTGAAAGTCTATTTGCTATGAAAAGAAAACTGGTATAAATCAATACTATTTCTGTTTATTAAATGGACTGTATTGTATATATTGACAAACCAGCTTGGACAGACAGACAGACAAAGATTTGACACTACACAAGTTCCTTTCCCTCTTATTAATTTCAAATTAAGACGCTAGGAGCGCCAGTGAGTCTCAACATCTCGCTTCCCGTGAGGAATCGCTCAAAAAAAAAAGAAATGAAATTAATAAGAGGGAGAAAGGAACTTGTGTAGTGTCAAATTAAGAAAAAAAAATACATTAAATTTGAATTAAAACGGTCTTTGGACCATAAGTATTTGTCTGTCACTATGTAAGTAAAAAAAACAAATATATAATTTTACAAATATTTAAATAAAAGACAATTATTTTAATATTAAATTTAAATTAAACACAAGAACTTTTATTTGTATAAAAACAAATACAGAAATACATTAGAAAAACATATGTGTAGAATCTCATCTGTTCAATCAACAATTCTGATTATCGTGTTCATTTTGGGATGAATGTCAAAGTGGGAGTGGGGGGCATAGCTTTGCCACTGCTCTTTCTCCTACACCAGCTTTAGTTTTTAATTTGACCACTCTCGCAATTCGGTCCCTTCTTTGGTAGATCTGTATTCCTAAAGCCCCCACTATATGGGAGGTAGATTTTCTTCCTTTATGAGAACAATCGCCCCAACATTAATAGATGGGTAATGTTTCGCCAATTTAGATAACTGCTGCAAGTGAGTAAGGTATGCCTCAGTACCAATTCTTCCAAAACTGATCCTTCCAAAAAGTCGTGAATTTAAAAATGGCTTCTATTTGGCACAATAGAGTACTTGTAAACTCCTCAAACATTGTAGTGTGATTTTTTTTTTGGTTCGGCGTAAAAGATAGTGGTGCTTCATGGATTTAACGTCCGCCTCCCATAAGCCACCGAAATGAGGGGAATAAGAAGGGATGATAAAATGCCATGATACGCCTTGATTGGCATACATATTTTTTTATTTTAAAGTAAACAATATTTATATTTGGCCGTTGTTAATTAAACAAGCTAAAAAATTAGTTAGCTGGGGCCAAAGAAGAAACTTTTTATTTTTTAAAAAGTTTATTCGACGTTTCGGACTCCTTTGGTGTCCTTGCTCAGGAACTATTAAGGAAGAATGGAGAGTTAAATGTTGGAGGAGGTTATTCCTCCTGGAGAATAACCTATTTATCCTGGAGAATAATCTCCTCCAAACATTTAACTCTCCATTCTTCCTTAACAGTTCCTGAGGAAGGACACCAAAGGTATCCGAAACGTCGAATAAACTTTTTAAAAAATAAAAAGTTTCTTCTTTGGCCCCAGCCAACTAATTTTTTTAGCTTGTTTGATTTTTTGTATTTTATATTGGTGATCTTTAGATGATATTAACAAACCTAGATCTCTAAATTTGTTTACAGCGCAAACGAATGTGGTTCCGTTATCAGAAAACATGTTCTTACGAGACCTCGTCGTGCAAGAAATTGATTAAAAGCGGCGATGAAAGAATCTGTTTTCAAGTTACTGACTGCTTCAAGACGAATTGCAATCGTTGAAAAGCAGATAAATAAACAGATATAAGTTTTAATGAAAGGAGCATTTCTTTCTGGTAAGCTGTTTTATTAAAATAGGGCCGGCATAATCTACATCAGTTACTCTTTCAGCCGGTAGTGGCCCCATCAAATGTTGCTGAAAACAAGGTTTGACTTTAAAACAATTGATGCAATTGCGAATTACAAATTTACACAAATTTTTTTCCATTAAGGATTCCAAATTGTTTACGGATTTTGTATAGTAATAATCCCTGTGCACCAATGTGAAGATTAATTTCATGAAAATATTTACACATTAAAGTTGATACATGATTTATTTATCTTCTAACATAATGGTTTATTATTTAAGATAATAGGATGAATTTATTTATAAGGCAAATCAGAATTTACTGAACGACCTCCTACTCTAATGACCCCATTATTATCAATAAGAGGATTGGAGGTTTTAGCATTCTAGAATTTTTATTGAGAAGTTTTAGTTCTTGCAAACATTTTAACGTTTCTTTCTGAGCTAATTTTATACGAATGTTTTGTGCGTAATTTAGTTCTGATACTGTAATAGGATTATTGATTTTAGTTATTTATTCTGAACATGACAAGTTCTTATTTTAATCTTACAATTAGTAACCGTTCAAATTTAATCCAAGAAGAATATCTCTCAATTAAATCTAAAGAACATTTGCTCTCGGGAGTTATTATTGTTTCCTTTTTTTTTTTACTTCTGGAATTTCGTCAATTTCTGGGAATTCTGTATCGTGCAATTACCATGAATTCTGATTGCTGCAACCATTTAGGTCCATGTACCATAATTTTTTTCTAAAAATTGTTCAGGATCTAAAACCACGTGAAGGAGTATCTGCTGGATTTTCTTTAGACGAAAGGTTAACTTCGATCGAATCATCCCCAATATTTGTTAAATGAAATACGGTTTAATAGTTTTTGATTAGTTGAAAATCTACCCATTGTTTTTTTTTGAGTTCTTGGGGTAATTCATCATCCCAATTAAGCTTTAAAAGCCATAGTCGTTGTATACAAATTTTTGCCTTAGAAATTACTGGCCTGAGTAAACCCAAGAGATCGTAGTAGCTATCTCTTCGATCCGGATCCGGGTTGGCAATTACGCTTAAGAAATGGCGTTTAACTAATTACTTTCACTTACACCTAGTAAGAGTTTAAGTATTGTAATCGTGTCAAATTTTCAATATCGAGTTTCACCGGAAATATCCGTTTTGAGGTCCCCTGTGTCCAAAAAAAATGGTTTTTAGCAAATGGTCTCTCTGTGTGTGTGTGTATGTATGTGAACAGCATAGCACAATAACGAACAATCGTAGAAAGTTGGAACTTGATATTCCGTTTAGGTATCAACATGGGATCCGACAGTACGTTATCTGTCAAAATTCCTCAACCAAAAGTACCCATTTACTCAATGTTTTTTTTCTTTCTTTTTTGCGATTTTCTTGAAACTTATTATATCAACCACACATACAAAAAGCTACATACAACTTTTATTTGAAACATTTCTCCGGGAAAATTCATTTAAGGGCACTTTTGGGGGAGGGGTGTGGTTACGGTTTTTTCTAAAGTGCTATTTCAGTTTATTACACAATTCTATCATCTAAATAATATTATTTAGTATTAAATATGTTGTTGAAACTCTGCGAGTTTGAAAAAACGGATGACCGGAAGTGCGTTTTTACTAGGAAGTATTTTTCAATTTTCTACCATTTTCTCTAAAACGTCTCCAACTATTTTATTTAAACTTGGAATGTGAAGTACACATATAAAAAGCTACAACTTTTATTTGTAACATTTCTTTTGGTAGAGTCATTTAAGGGGGAGAGGGATAGGATTGTGGTTTTCTCTAAAGGACTATCGCAGTTGATTATACAAATTTACCATCCAAACAAAATTAATTAGAAATAAAAGGATTGCCAAAATTCCAAGTTTCAAGCAAATTAATAATCCGGAAGTGCGTTTTTACTGAACAGTTTTTTCAATCATTGTGATTTTCACGATAAAAACACCGACGAATTTCATTAAATTTGGTATACTGAACTATAAAATTTGTCAATTACAATTATTTTGATAACTGGTATAAGAGAAAGTTGTGTGAGTGTGATTTTTTTTTTTAATTTGTATCAAGCCTTTTTCAAATTTGAAGGCATCATGATTAGGGGAACCATGTCAAACCTAGAGTTTTTGTGGTATCGTCGTCTAACAAATTCAAAGCATAATAGGGTCTTTACTGTTGTCGAAATGATCTGTTAGTGATTTATAAGTTGAGCACTATTTGCGAAAAATCATTCCTTGCTTGGCTAAAAATTTCAGATAATTCACGTTGCAATTCTAAGAGTTCGGTTACCGTGTTTGCCCCAATTAAGCACATAGTCAACATAGAAATCTGACTATATCACCTGAAAGCCTTTCGCATATTTCTGTAAATTATCATTGGCTATTTGATGTAGAGTTATAATTGCTAAATATATTGATGACGTTGTATTGTCAATATTTTTTTAATTTTCGTCCGAACTACTTCTCCAAATAATTCACTGCAAATTGGTGACTTGTGATGAAACAAATACTTGCCCGTACATTTTTACTTTTTCTTACTTAGTAAGAGGAAGTATTGTAATCGTGCCAAATTTTCGTTATCGAGCTTTCACCGGAAATATCCGTTTTGAGGTCCCCTGAGTCCAAAAAAGTGGTTTTTAGCAAATGCTCTCTGTGTGTGCGTATGTATGTATGTTTGTGAACAGCATAGCTCAAAAACGAAAAATCGTATAAAGTTCAATCTTGATATTCCGTTTAGGTATCACCATGAGATCTGACAGTAGGTCAGCGGTCAAAATTCCTCAACCAGAAGAACCACTTTACTAAATGGTTTTTTTTCACTTTTTTGCAATTTTTTCCAAAAATGGCTCCAACGATTTGCTTTAAACTTCATGCATCAACTACACATACAAAGAGCTACAACTTTTATTTGAAATATTTTTCCGAGAAAATGCATTTAAGGGCACTTTTGGGGGAGGGGTGGGTGGGTTGTCCATCTAAAGTGCTATTTCAGTTTATTATACAATTCTATCATCTAAATAATATTAATTAGAACTGAATATGTTGTTGAAATTCTGAGTTTAAAAAAAAATCGGATAACCGGAAGTGCGTTTTTATTAAAATGTATTTTTCAGTCTTTTGGTATTTTTTTACTTTCTTGCAATTTTCTCAAAAAAATAGCTTCGACGATTTTCTTCAAACTTGGTATATCAACTACACATACAAAGATCTACAACTTTTATTTAAAAAATTTCTATGAAAAAATTCATTTAAGGGCACTTTTGGGAAAGGGGTGGGGTTAGGTTTTTCTCTTAAGTGTTATCATAGTTGGTTATACAATTCTACCATCCAAACAAAATTAATTAGAAATAAATAGATGGCCAAAATTCCGAGTTTCAAGAAAATAAGTAAACCGGAAGTGCATTTTTACTGAACTAATTTTTTTTTTTTCAGTTTTCGACGAACTCCAACGAATGTCATTAAATTTAGTATACTAACTATAAAATTTGTCAATTACAATTTTGAAAACTGGAGTAAGAGAAAGTTGTGTGAGAATTTCACAACAGATTTCTTTTTAAGTCGGTCGTTAAGGTAAACTGTTACTTCGAAACCTAGATACTAAATGAATCTTGTTCAGTATTCATTTTTAATATGTTCAGTATTCATTTGTTTTCTACTATGTCATTTAATGATAAATCGAAAGTAGTTTTCATAGATGCATTAAAGACAACTAACTCTTAATTTACTTGTCTTACTACTTTCATGAATAACTGCGTATGTTGTTCGCTCGTTGTTGTTTGAACCAACTTAAAAGTGCGGTGTCCAAAACATGTGTTGAGAGGCTCTTATTTTTTTTTAACTTTATGTCACTTGTTGAATTGTCCAATTATTTTCTCTTTGTTTTTAAGAATTCCCGATATTTTGGAACGAGATGTCCCCCATTTTACTCGCGATACTATTCGCACAATCTCCCAATTCAATTCGAGAAATTATTTCGAATTTTTCCTCGATAGAAAATGACTGACGAGGCATTGTCATTTGTTAACAA